>JARJCP010000177.1:0-153429 GCA_029281795.1 Mycena crocata
ACCATTCTGGCTCATGCCGCTGCGTTTGCTGGCATTGTTGAGCATGAATTTCGCTCTCATCGTTATATTGGCCCCGCCTCTCGAGCTGAGCTCGAGTCGGTCATTGGTCCCTTTCAATCCTCACCGTTATCGCTCACTCCCAAGCCTCACAGCCCTCATAAACTTCGTCTTGTTCAAAATTTCTCTTTTCCGCACTCTCCCTCTGGCTCACATTTATCCATTAATCATTCTATCGATTCCGACGGTTTTCCTTCCACCTGGGGCACCTTCGGTATTTTTGCGCTCACCTGTTCGCGCCTCCCTCCTGGTTCGCAGGGAGCAATTCGGGATGTTGCTGAGGCTTACAGAACAGTCCCTACTTGTGCCTCTCAATGGCCTGGTACTGTGGTTCGTCTATCTCCGAATGACGAATTTGCAGTGGACACCTGTGTTGCCTTCGGTGTTGCATCAGGCAGCGGTGCGTATGGGAACCTCGCAGACGCCGGGGCGGATATTTTTCGTTCACGTGGTATTGGCCCGCTCGCAAAATGGGTTGATGACCATTGCTTTTTGCGTGTTCTCCTCGAGTATGTCATGCGATATAATTCACAACGTAGGGAATGGCGGGAGCGCATCATCGCCGCTGGTGGTCAGCATCATGACGGCGGACGCATCTGGTTCGGTGGGGCCCGACTTCTCGCCGATGTATTGGAGGAGTTCGACGAGGATATGTCCTTTCCTATCGTTGATCTCTCCAACGCCTCCCCTCGCTCCCGCGAGGACTCTCGTTACTCATACAATTTTGCTGACATTGACGGCGTGTCCACGGTTCTCGGGACACCTTGGTCCATGGACAAGGACATCTTGTTCGCTCACGAGTTCCCCTTCACCGGTTTTATCTGGAATCTCAGGCGTCAAACCGTCTCCCTGGGCGCTGCGAAAAAGACCAAGTATCTTCTGGCCATACAGGAATGGTCAACGACGCGCACGCACACGCTTGAGGACGTCGAGAGTCTTCACGGGAAGCTCCTACACACCTGTTCGATCGTTCCTGACGGACGTGCTTATCTCACCAGCCTGGAATCCATGCTACCCATCTTCCATGATCGTCCTTTCATGCCTCGTACCCCTCCCCACTCAACTGCAGCCGACCTCGAATGGTGGACAGATACGCTCCGAAAACCAGACCTCTCCCGTCCTATCCCTTCCCCAGTTGAACTCTACAACCCCGGGGCTTATTCCGACGCAAGCTCTGGAGTCGGAATCGGTATCATCATTGGGAACTTCTGGTGGGCTTGGACTCTACTTCCAGGTTGGAAATCGGATGAGCGTGACATCGGATGGGCCGAAGCGGTGGGATTCGAGCTCGTCGTTCGCGCCCTCCGAGGGCATACCAAAATATTCGGGGACAATGACGGCGTCATCAAAGGATGGTGGAATCACCGCAGCCGCAACCGGGAGGTCAATCTCATTTTTAGACGCCTCCATATCCTCCTCAAATCCTGTGATTGCACCGTACACACACGCTACATTACCAGTGCTAACAACCCAGCGGACGCTCCTTCACGAGGAAAGTTTCCGGCCCGATCCCTCCTATTACCCCGACTTCCTATCCCCCCGGAGCTCAAACCCTTCATCACTGACTTTGATGAGCAGCCCGTCGAGTGCAATGCCTTCGCAAATGCACCCCGATCATCTCGCAGCGATTTCGCCCTCGATGCAGAAGCTGCATTCGAAGGAACGGCCGTCAGTCTCGCAAACGAGCGGGACTTCTGGCGCGATTAGGCACCGAATGAATGCCTCCCTGCCGCCATTTCCGACATCAAATCGCCGTCCGCGGCCCTACCCATCCCGTTTACCATTACAGCCCTCACCGCTCCGCCCGCTTTGTTTAGCACGGAACAGGCTTCGTTTGTGGATCCCTTTGCACCCACGCCAGGCCGTTGATGCACGTAACGTCCCACTCGCAATTGACTTGCAGCGGCTTGAGGACGTAATGTCCTTCGCATGGGCTCCAGGCACGCTCGAAGTTTACGGCTCGGGCCTGTTGATTTTTCACGTATTCTGCGACTCGAAGGGTATCCCGGAGAGTCAAAGATCTCCAGCCAGTGATTTGCTTATCAACTCCTTCGTCGCGACGCTGGCGGGTTCATATTCCGGAAGCACGCTGGCTAATTATTACTACGGAGTACGTGCATGGCATGTCTTGCACAGTATTCCGTGGTCAATTGAGCAGGCGGCAATTGATGCCCTGCTCAAGGCGGCATCGACATTGGCTCCAAGCTCATCAAAACGCAAAAAGCGCCTCCCGTACGGCAAAGTGCTTGCCCGCCACTTTGAAGAAACGTAGGCAGACTGGTTACGAGTCTAGCCGTTACCGACTTCACGGCCACGTGACTCTTTCACGTGTTATCTCACGTCGCGTAGGAAAGCTTAAAGTTTGCCTCAGTGGGTGCAGCTGGTTTTCGTTCGTCGTGCAGCTGATTGGAAGCGGAGTTGCAGCTCAGCTAACTCTGTGAGAGATTCTTGAGTTTGCAAGCTGAGATGGGGAGGCGATCGCATTATTCCTCATAATCCTGATTCCTCCGTTTAATCATCCCGGACGCGGGAAGAGTTTTCTGCCCGGCTTTGTGCCAAATTGGGTTTGGAGTCCAGGCACATATCAGTTCATTGCACTAGCAATTGAGCATAGATTAGAGCTCGATAACCGACAGCTATATAGATTCCAACTACTGACATGTCCATTGTCCAAGGTCCGGAAAATATAATACGTCGCACAACAGTGTATGTTTTATGTGCTGTGAAGGGGGAATAAGAGAAATAATCGTCCATTCATGATCGCATTCATGATCTCTGTGAGTTTGATGGATCAAGTTATGCACAGGTTAGAAGTAAACCAACGACTCACTTAGAAGTCACGGCCGAACAGCACGGAGGTGCTCGCGCTAGGGAAACTGGGGTCTGCGGAGTCGCTCGGGGTCGGGAAGAACTCTGATGCGCTGAAGCTGGGGCAGACACACCCGTCTGAGACGCTGGCGCTCCCAACGGGAAAGCCGGCGGATGCGCTTGCACTACCGACTGGGAAATTCACCGAGGCACTTGCGCTCGTGATGGGGAAGCCGGCGGAGGCGCTCGCACTAACAACGGGGAAGCCTGCCGAACCACTCGCACTACCAACGGGGAAGCCTGCTGAGGCGCTCGCGCTGGGAAATGCTGCTGAGGCGCTGCCACTACCGATGGGCAACCCCACCGAAGCACTCGCACTCCCAACAGGGAAGCCTGCAGAACCACTCGCACTCCCAACGGGGAATCCGGCTGAGCCACTCGCACTCCCAACAGGGAATTCCGCTGAGGCGCTCGCGCTGGGGAACGCCCCACTCCCACTAGCAGACTAGTGTTGCCGCGGTCCGGTTCAGGTCCGGTTCACACCCACTTTTTCCGAACCTTGAACTGGACCGTCGGTTCGGTTCAGGGTACCGACTGAACCTTGAACCGGACCCAGGTTCACGGTCCAGTTCAGGTTCGGACGGGTTCGGACCCATTTTTCCTTCCCACGCACCAAACTGGATGAAATTTGCCCTAGGTCTTTCACAAAATCATTATGTGGCTCATACTGCGTAGAAGACCTGTAAACATCTGCCAGAGAGGGCAATTTGGTAAGATTCAGGAAGAAATCCTCTGATGCACAATGGTCACAAGACTCGGGATAATTTTTCACAGATGCGGAAGCAACTGCATATGGGCAAAATGTGGTTGTGTATGTCAGTACATGATTTTTAAGGTGAGCTGGCCTCTGAATAACCGAAATGGAGTCACAATAACACTGGTTTGACAAGGTTTTGAAGCTGATATTCCTTACAGGTTCGACAGGTTCGAACTGGTTCAAAGAAATCGAAAAAATTCTGAACCTTGAACCGGACCTTCGGTTCGGTCCAATGAACCGCACTGCCACTGAACCGGACCGCAGGTCCAGTTCAGGTTCGGTCCAGGTTCACAATCGGTTCTGGACCGAACCGCGGCAACACTATAGCAGACGGGAAGCTGGGGAACCCACTGGCGGTGCCCGAAGGGAAGCTGGGGAAACCGCTGCCACTGGGGAAGGCGAACGAGCCACTGGCGGATGGGAAGCTGGGGAATCCACTCGCGCTGGCGGAAGGGAAACCGTGGAAGCCAGTAGCACTGAAGCTAGGGCAAACGCAAGTGGGTGAAGCGCTGGCAGTTGGGAAGGCACTGAAACTTGCTGAGGGTTTTCCCTATAGTGCCACGAATTAGCATGAAATTGTAGCAGATAGACACGAGGCGCACCGCGAGTGGGACAGCGTTGCTGATGGAGAAGGTGGCCAGAGCGATGGCCGCAACGAATGAGTTTTGGAAAGACTTCATGGCGGCTGAGTAGATTCCCGAAGCGACAAAGAGGTGATTCGAAGGTGAGAGGGGAAAGGAAGAACACTGTCCATTCCAGAGAGCAGTCCACGTCCTTTTAACTCTTTTGCGGCACTCCCCACTGGGAAAGATGGCAGGTCGGCTCCGCCAGACTCGCCCGTGAAGGAATACTGAATTGCCGCCCAAAATAAACCAGTTCTCCACCTGCGAGGCTGAGACAATCAACTGCGGTTGCGAAGGGCAAACTCACAAATACAGTTAAAAGAACTCGCGGATTAGGGCGCTCCGGGAAAAACTGCGACATTTCGATCCAACTAGGATGTCGCCGCCGCTGCGGAATCAAAGGCCGATGAGAGCTCATCAAGCTATGGGCATTTTATGCCGTTATAGTATATTAGTGTGTACACATTGCGGATTGCCAATCATTACTTGAGTATCAACTTTCACAGGAGCCTTTCTCCGGTTGATGTCAACACCGAACGAAGCAGCATGTAGCAACTGCGTGGGCCCCCCGTGAGAGGATGTTGTCCTCAGGTATATACAATTTTTTCCCGACGCCCGCGGCCCTCTGCGTCTCTTCGACGGTCAATTTTCCAGGAGCCTTTTTCCGGCCGATCTAAAGGGCATGTAGTAATGTGGGGCCGTTTATCCTCGGGTATAAGCAAATTAAATTCGACGCCCGTGACCCTCTTGGACCACCCGAAAATGGTGGAAGTCATTTTTCGGCATTCGGGACGCCAATGCGATGGCTTTACAAAGATTGATGCAGAAATAACAAGCCATCCTCAGGAAATCTGCGTTGCCCGTCACGCAAAAGCCATGTGTCGTGGGACATAGTCAAATCGCCGACGAATGAAGTCATTCGGGATCGGTCACCTGGATTGACATACTTTGGAGCTGAGAACATAAATCGGGGTAAGATGGGTAATTATAAGTACAGAGAAGTGTTTCGTGGCGAACATCCGCTCCGAGGAAATCTTTGTTGTAATCTCTCCACAGCTCGGTGTTTTAGTCCTCCTTACACGTCGGCGTTGTGGTGCTCTTGCCCGAAAGGCTGTGGAGAAACCGGGCTTATATGCTTCTATCTTACGTGCATCGGTCATCCTACTCGAAACACATTACATTCACCTTTCAGCATACTTGTGACGGTGCCCGCTCCTCCGGCCTTTGCCGATGTCGATGTTGATCGGTGCGTTTACAATTGCTGGGATCTTCTCCAGGAGGAGTGATCCGGATATGCAGTGCGTTTCATAGGTAACGGCGAAGAAGGCCATCCAAAGTCTGTTTATGTGGGATAGGTAAATGTGTACAGGGCGCGCGAGAAAGTGGACCAAGTTCGACGTATACAAACCTTTGACCACTTCAACAAGGCTCGGAAATTTAAGGGTCCTGATTCATAGTCTGTAGTGCTACGCGATCATGCCTCCCTGGCGTTCCCCAGAACCCTTACGCACACGCGGATTGATATAAAAACTCGCAAGTGCAGTACACGTTATATCTGGTTCGCAGATCAGATGTCTGGTGTGCGCTAACCTTCCAAGTACCCGTACGTTCTTTAATGTTGAATTTGGCTCCGTCCCGGAACCATTGTGCCAGGTCAAAAGGACATGCCGTCAAACGGACATGCCGCCCGAGAGATAGCAACAACTTTGAAAAGCAGTCACATATCTGAGGGTCAACGGAATGCCAACGTGGTTGAGAAATGGGAACAGCTAGAGGCCATATCTTCTGGTATACCCCTCCGACCGTTGTAATCCGCATGTCTCTAGCCCATAATCCTCCCTATCCAGGTCGACGGCTCGTTCAAAAAAAAACAAGGAACGCCCACAGATTGTTGGTGTCAAGTCACTCTCGAGAGTCATAGCTATTCTGAGGGAGTTGAATATACAGCCCGAGCGACGAATTTGTGCGTGTGGAAACACGAATCCGATGATAGCATGCGCTGCTTCAAAGTCTCTACCGAGGTTGTGGCACCGGCGATTTCATCAACTCGTCCAGCTTTTACGGGCATAAGAGTGGAACCCGACGTCCAGCCGTCGACGTCGGAAGTCTTTTCGTTGAACCACGTTGTGGGAGACCTCGGTGATTGCCCTGTCAAATGATCCGATCGATGTCACGCGAGGCTGTGTCTTTTTCGTCCTCCTTCCACCTCCAGCCACAACCTGTACTACGGACAGCTTGAGCTTGCAATGTCTTCCTTACTACTGGTCTGGAGTCCAGAACACATCTCTGCCAAGGGGCTATTATCTTCAAAGAAGTGGTTATTGTACACTATGGTTCCGGGATGTCGAATTTCGCGTGCTCGCCCACTTGGCGTACCGTTCCAATAGCAGTCGGATCATAGCGCGAAGATCAAGAACTCCGGATTCTGAGTGTCTTTAGCTTCGTTCTCAGGATCAACGCTCAGGCTGAGACACCTGGCTCACGCTGGGGCGCATTGCAGATTCCGTGACTGGGTGAAGACCAGTCGAGATTATTGTATCCCTCGAGACTGCTGGTACCTCCTGGACTAGTGCTACTACAGTAGTCTACCCAACCTTAGGCTACGGATCACCATCTGTTCGTGAAATCGCCAAGCCCTCTGCAACAGCTTCTACCTCGCGGTTCACTACTTTGAGTACTGCTTCGCGTCCCGTTGATGTTGCTGGTTTGCGCAATCCGAGTGAGATGTTCATTCATTGCAAACATATCTGAACTAGATGACGCAATCATCGCATCTTCTGCTTGTTCTTTCACAACACCGTTACCTGGCCCGAACCAGCACTGCCCGTCAGCGAGACGCGTGCAACCCTCGCATCTTCTGCTTGTTCTTTCACAACACCGTTACCTGGCCCGAACCAGCACTGCCCGTCAGCGAGACGCGTGCAACCCTCGCATATCTCCGCTTCTCTTTGCCAACGCATGCTCGAAGTCAACTCGAAGTCGCCTACAGCAATGGCGCTCGATGGTGCACAATCTCTCGTGCAATGGCAACACAGGAATCCCTTCACAGCGTCCATATAAAAGGGCAGCGGCGAAAGTGATACCGTACCGCTTCATCCAGCAGTCTTCCCTTTCTTGCCTCCGCTAGAATTGTCTCTACCCCTCCTCCAACATGCGTTTCTCACTCCTCGCTGCGCTCGCGCTCATCGTCCCTGCTTTCGCTGCCGTTACTCCGGCACTGAAGACAGTCACCAAGGCGTCCGGTGAGAAGAAGGCCGGCAGCTACATCGTCAAGTTCAAGGAGGGCACCGTCCGCGCCGCCGTTTACGAGGGTGCTACCCACGTATACGACCCTTCATTCTTGAATGGTTTCGCGTTAGTCTTTTCCAACTCCTCATTAGATTGCCAAATTAATTTGCATGCCGTCTTCAGCGCGAACCTCGACACCGCGGCTCTCAACACGTTCCGTGCGGACCCCGATGTCGAGTCCATTGAAGAGGACGGCATTGTGAGCATCTTCGCCAATGTTACTCAGTAAGCACCAGTTATTCGATTTTTTCATGCCGTGCTAACTTTGAAACTCCCGCAGGACCAACGCTGTACTGTCAATCACTCTATTTTCCGATCCCTATATTAACTCTAACTGCCTAGCCTTGGGGTCTGAGCCGCATCGCCCAGGACGCGAAACTCACCGGAACCTCCACGACTGCATTGACTTACAGCTACACCTACGACGACGCCGCCGCAGGCAACGGAGTCGACATCTTCATCATCGGTAGGCGCATTGAGTTTGCGTCCTGACCTGCCTAATGCTTCATTTCTATCGCTAGACACCGGTGTTCTCACTGCCCACGTCAGTCCTTGTTACTTTCCCTTCATCTCATCCTAACGGATTCTACGTAGACTCAATTCGAGGGCCGCGCTCGGTATGCATATATATTGAGTTGCGGGGTGTGATCATAAAGCTCAATGCGCTCTGTTCCACAGCTGGGGTGCAACCTTCGGCGGATACGCTGACGCTGACGGCCACGGCCACGTAAGTTTTTGCGCTACTCTCGGACCCACATTTCTAACCTCCACGTCCAGGGAACCCACGTCGCGTACGTCTCCTCCAGCGAATATATTTTGATGCTAACCACGAGCAATACAGCGGTACCGCCGCTGGTGTGCAATTCGGCGTCGCCAAGAAGGCCAGCATCATTGCTGTCAAGGTTCTCTCCGATGCGGGATCTGGGGCTGTTTGTACGTGCCTTCTTCTCTATCTCAATAATATATATACCAGGGACGCGAATTGACCACTTTTATTTTATATCCACAGCGGACATCGTCGCTGGCCTTTCCTTCGTCCGTGACCAGGCTGCGGCTTCAGGACGCCCTTCCATCGCGTCTCTATCCCTAGGAGGAGGGGCTTCCACCGCTCTCGATAGTGCCGTCGCTGCGGTATGTCGCGGTACACTTGTCCTTTGTTCACATGCTGATTGTAATCGTTGTATAGCTCACCGCCGCTGGCGTTCGTAAGTGCAATTACGCCACATGCCCACAGGAACCGACTGATGATATGTACACCATAGACGTCGTCGTCGCTGCCGGAAACTCCAACGTCGACGCCGCCAACACCTCCCCCGCCCGTGCTCCCTCCGCCATCAGTTCGTTCTTCCCACCTAATTCCATCCTGCACTCCGCTGACAATTACATTACCACTCATCTGCAGCCGTCGGAGCCATCACCATCGCCGACGCGCGCTCCTCGTTCTCCAACTTCGGCGCCGTCGTCGACATCTTCGCCCCGGGCACGTCGATCACCAGCGCCTGGATCGGCTCCACCACCGCCACGAACAACATTTCCGGCACCAGCCAGGCCACGCCCCACGTCAGCGGTGTCGCCGCGTACATCATCTCCCTGCTCGGCAACCGCTCCCCCGCTGAGCTGAGCGCCTTACTCAAGCAGCTGTCGGTCAAGGGCGCGCTGACTGGTAGGTCTTTGCCAGTTCATTGTTGGCTTCTGCTGATGATTACAATCAGGTGTGCCCACGGGAACTCTCAACGACCTCCTCAACACCAACTAGATTTGTTGAATGGATAAGCATTAGATTTTCATGGTCATTTTCGTATTGGTTTGTCGGTACTCTCAGTGTCGTCATCGGAATTTATATCTTGTGTGGTTGGTTTTGTTATGAAATGCAACTTTGCGAATTTCTATTCGGATAAAGCTTCAACCAACCGATAGCGCGATTATGAGGCAACGGGAGCAAAGATATCGTTAAACTCTCATCGTAGTTCCGTACAGCATAATGGTCTACTTTCTATCCCCAGGCTCGCGCATCCAGAATGGCAAGATTTTGGCGAGGGTGAGCCAAAGCTAGACGTTTCGTCATTCCGTACTGTGTAGAGTAAGGAACAATGAATGACGCACATTGTACAATTGGTAGGTGGCTTTGTCCGAAGACTCAGAGCGCTGAAAAAATACTCGGATGCCGATATAAACTCCGAGGCCGAGAAACGAGCTAGCCGTTACAGGAGCGGCTCCAACAGCCCAGAACGCGATCAAACCGACGCTCCAAGAGATGATGAGAATTGCGGTGACTATTCGGCTGAGCTGGGGCATCGAGATGGGAAAAGTTGTCCGGCCCTGCATCCTATCTCCTGCCTCGTCGCGGAAATCTGCCACATGAATCGTGGTTGCAATGATCAGGGCATTCACATACGGAGCGAGGCCACCGATGCCGTTCGGATGTTCCTTATCTGCAACCAAAAATAAAATAAATAAAAATGAATCTAAAATTCAAGTGCACCTTCTTTCACGATCCGCATGGCCCCAATCTCCCACGCTACGATGCCCAATGCGTTCACCATATTTCGTGTGTACGGATTGTATGTGTCAAGGCCGAGCTCGTTGTACAGCAAGGTCGCCACCGCGAGCACCAGCCCCGGATACATCACGTCGAACTTCCAGGAAAGCCCCAGACAGACGGGCAAGAGAGCCCAGCGCAGCATCTTGGTGTGGCCCAAGGATATTAACCCAGCCGGTATTGGTCGATAAGGCTTGTTTAGTGCATCTTCGCTTGCGCCGACCATTTGGTTGGCCGTGCAGGCCTGGAGAAGATGGACCCACACCCAAATGGCGGCGTGGGGTGTACGCCGGATGGAAGGCGCTACGCCGCACATAAAGGCATAGAATAGCTAGATAAACTCAGTGAAGATGTGGAGAAGGAAATCGAAGTTACGAACCACAGACAAGAGGATTGTGGTGGAATCAGATCGGGTAAAATTGAACAGAATGAGGACAACTCGAAAGACTCCACCGACGGCGCCAGAGAGAATATCTCGAAGCATGGTGCAATTACAAGATGTGAGCGAGACGAGATTTTATCCATCCTTCCCGAAGCGAATACGGATACGACTCCGAGTTCCTTCCGTCCTTGCTTCCCAGGTCGGTAATCACTCTCCCCATATTGATTTGGACTCCGAGGGATCCCGGATAATCCCTCTCATGATGTGATACGCGAGAGACGGAGTTGAAGAAGTTGGAGCAGGTGGAAATCTGAAAATTGGGTAGAAACATTAGGGGAAGTCAAAGCGGTCAGGCTGTTTCGATTCTGGGTCGATTCACATGTCGATTCAAACGTCGATTCAGCAAATTGAATCGACCCAGAATTGGATTCAACTCTGACCGGTCGTTTTTTAAAGTCGATTCAGAAAGCGATTCAACCTCGGTCCTCGGATAAAGATGACATGACATTTCGGCATTAAGTATTGAGGCAGATACACAGAGTCTGAGTAGCGCATGTTACACAAAGTGCAGGCAGTGCACTCTGCAAGCACAAATGGTTGACTTTGTGAGCGCGGCTCAGATCAAGACCCAGCAACGAAGCAGAAGAGATTGTTGAGGGTTGCGAAGGAAGCAGATTTGAATGAACCAGAACATATTAAATCCAGGGAAAGAAACACCGAGACCAAGTAAAATGAAGTCGAGGCCCAAAAACGTGAATAAGGAATTTAAAAGCAGACCTGAAAAAGACGGATAGATCGGGGCGTTGCTAGTGAGGATCAAACGCACCACAACGTAAGCATGCGACCGCAAAATCCACCCTGGGTGAAGGCATGAAATTCAAACAAGAGAACGACAAAGAATTCAACTAGTGAAAGACGCGAACTCCGACGCTGTGAGTGATGAGGGATGTCCAGTCAACAGGAAGGACGAAGTGTATAGAATGAATGAGATGAAATCGGAAACACGGAAGAGAAAAGAAATGGAGGGAAGGGGAGGGTTTCTCTGCGGGGCGCGGTGTACTCTCAATGTATCCATGCGTCCGCGCAATGGCGCCGGCCGAGCTCGCCGTGTGTGAGTGAAGTCGAGTGATAACAAATCATTCACAGGAGATCTGGGATGGGGAGTGGGGGTTAGGGTCAATCTTTCCGTGTCGGAGGGGGCGATGCGATGCCGGCACGGTGGAGATTCCGATGGAAGACCGTGCCGCGCGGAACCATTAGCATAGTGGCAGCGCCTCGATCGGCCTGCTAGTGATTCACCACATGTTGGCTTGTTGTGACAGATCCGCAGGCTCTCGCTGCCCCCAGGATGATTCATTGGGGAGTACATACAGTGGGATGAACGAGCTGCACGTTACATCAGTATCTCCCGCTCTAAGAATTGGCAGTAGACATGCAAATTTATTGCTACTGGTTTTGCGACCGAGGCTATCGATGTCGGGTCAGAAATTGGGAGAGAGTTTGAGAAATTTGGTACTCACTGTGTGAGGATCAGATTCCGGACCACCGTCCCAAAATTCACGCAGACAGCACGGGGAAATGACTTGGGAAATGAGTCGACTTGAGGCGGATGAAACACTGACTGTTTTCAGGTGACTGGCAGACAGGAAATTGCTAATGAAATGGCCAGAAGATGCTGGGCAATTTGAGAGGTGGATGCACGCAAAAAACGGGTCGCAGTCAGTGGACGTCGCGGTCGAAGTACTACTGATTTGGGGCAAATACTACCAAAGTCGGTGTGTTGCCGCATTGGGAACGGCATCGGACCAGCATATTGGGGTTATTTGCCGATTTTTAATAGCAGGAACTTGAATGTGGTGTCTAAATATCTAGTACCCTAAAGGTACTAGCATTACATAAGTCCCCAGAAAAGCACTTCAAAATAAGAGCCTCAGATCTCAGATGAAGTGCTTTTTTCGCAAAAATAGTGTGTGCACGTGTATGGGCCATATACTGTCCAATAATTCAAAAAGAGAAAACACGCAACTTGAGATTGGGAAATCACACAACTTGGTGTTTGAAAAAAAGATTACACAACCTTTCAGTCTTCCATAAAATACACAACATGGACTTGGTATATACAGCTTCAATGCTATTGACATCAATGCCACCGTTTCACAATTGATAGGCAATCAACGTGAATTCATGTCCTTCCCAGGACCCAAGTTCCTCAAGCCTCAATCCCAATTTTGCTGATGGCCTTATTGCTAGAGAAACGAAGGGGACTCGCTCGAGTCAGAGGCCTGCGAAGGCACTGGGATTATGCAGATTTTCTCAAAAACAGTGATGTCTGCTCAGAAGGCAGCCTTTAGTTGATCTTGGATGAATTACTATGCAGGTGATTACTTCAAGTCTTTTACTCTCCCTCCAAATATCTTTTCGAGTGGATGGAGATCAATAGGATTGGTTCAAGGCCGATGACAGATGGTCTTCGATGGTCCCGAACCCGGGATGGTGACATCATCGTGTTAGGACATTTCTTACCCAAGGCCCTTGAGACTGTGTGGTTTTTCTGGTGAAGGCCAAACGGGTGTGTTACTATTGTTTCATTAAAATACTGACTATGGGATCTATCTGTCTGTGAGGACAAGTGGTGTGTTTTTGGCAGTGGCTATGTGTGAAGTTGTGTATTTTTCCTTTCCGATTTCCCCACTTGTGTGTTTTTCTCTGAATTTTTGCCAAGTTGTATAGTTTTGAATTATTGGACAGTATATGTGCCATACACGTGCACTTATATGGAGTGTGTTTACTTCCCACAGTGATATGATTATAATTAATATTCGTTGAGCAAAGTAGGGAACCACTTCTTGCAGTGTTCAACTCTAATTGTGGGGCACTAGTCGTCGTGATGATCATCATGAGCACGGCTTATCTCTTCATTAGTCTTTACTCTGAAACCCAGCAGAGCGGGTTCAGAAAGAAAAGACCAGCGCTCACGGACACTCGATTTCATCGCCTTCGCATGAGACTGGCCACACCGAAGTACATCACCGTTGATCTTTTGCTATCTTCCGAGTATCAATTCATTCTCGGCTTCCTCTTAAACTGATTGTTGCCTTGGTCCGCGCACTGCCCGCGAAATCGTCGTTCGAATTGCCCTCAGCCGCGCGATCGCATTCATTTGCTCATGAAGGGATATCAGGGAAGGATTTTAAACTACGCTCTCGTCGGCATTTCGAGGATAAATCTTGAGTCTGGGTCCCGCGGCGTTGGCCACTTCGACGGCGTATTCAAATCTGATCCGCGCGGGCATCGGTTGTCAACCCGTATATAAAGAACCGCTCCTCAGGATGGTGTCTAGAATTTCTCTTATCAGCAACCTCCGTCAGGCTGACTCACCTCAACTTGCAAGACACCATGGCTGTGAGCTCCTTCCTCTCTTCCGCCCCTCCCATGCATAACCTCCATACTCAACCAGCCATTTACCAGTACAGCGACCAAGAGCCTCTCTCCACACGCCCCATGCAGGTCGCCCCGGGTGGTTCGCGCAATTTCAAGGGAATGGCCATCGTTGACGGCGAGCGCGAGTGGTCCAACAATGTGTTTGATTGTCTTGCAGACCCGCTTACCTGTGAGCCTGAGTACAGTTCCGCCCTCATAGTAGATGCCTTGACTCAATGAATCACCAGTTGTCGTCTCATGGTTTGTGCCTTGCCTAGTATACGGACGGAACCGCGCGCGCTACCAGGCCCTTGAAACATACGTGAGTCCAAAGCCACACCAAACCCTGCCTCTGCAAATTCTCACACCATCCCAAGGGCGGTGTTAGTAACGATCCCGTCGACGGACTTGTCAGCGGCGACAGCGCCTTGTGTGAGTTGCACAGCTCGCGGAAGATATGAAGCTTAATCGATCACTTCTGAATCAGACTGTATCGCGTCGTGCTTCGGATGCAACGCCTGCGTCGGTATGACTGGGCGCGGGAAGACGCGGGCGCGGTATGGTATCGCCGGGAGTGGCTGCAGCGATTGCATGCTGTCGTGCTGCTGTATCCCGTGCACACTCACGCAGGAGAGCCGCGAGATCGAGCAGGAAGAGCAGAGCCTGGCACACCCGGGCGCGGGTTTCTCGATGTTCACGAGGTCTTAGAGAGAGAAATTCATTAACACCCCCAAATTAGTACGATTTGTAGTTCAGAAGTTTCTAGACTCCTAGACACAGAATCCGATGCCTGTGTGTCGTTGAAGGTCAAATAAATTGTTCCTGTGATACAGACGCAAGTTACCGACGGGAGGAACAGCTATACGTCCTGCCTCTTCCTCATCCAGATATTCGCAGTTGCATTCGGCATCGCGATCATCCCCAGGTTGAAGTCCGGCGGTCGCACGCCCTCCACCTCCGCCCGCACGTCATACTCGATGAGGATGTGCGCCAGCATCGCCTTCAGCTCCGTCGCCGCGAAGAATCTGCCGGGCATTCGATTCAGTCGAAGCACACAAAAACACAGAGAGACGCAGAGAAGTCGAATATTTCCGTGGAAGAAGTGCCAAATGCGGAGGGATGCGGCAAGAAGAAAGAAAGAAATAGACTCACCGCCCCGGGCACGCGTGCGCACCGTGGCCGAAGACGAGGTGGTCTGTCCCGGTCGAAATCATGTGGTGCTTGAACCCACCCCCGCCCCCGCCCTCGCTTGCTGCTCCTAAAGTGTCCCGCTTACGCGAGAAGCGGAAGCCGTCGAAGATGTCTGGCGCGTCGTAGTTCGCTGTTGATCCCAATATACACCGCCGGCGTCAGAAACGCCCGAACGGAAAGGTACGAGACGACAGACCAGCGTCAATTTGCACCGCGCGCCCGGACGCGCCGAGGAAAGAGCCGCGTGGGATGTGTGTTCCGTCGGAGAACGTGAAGCCTTCTTTGCCGACGACTTTGCGCATTAGACCGACTGGAGGTGGCCTCAGTCAGATCTAGGTGATTACGGATACGGAAGAATGCAAGAGGGAAAGGAGGAGGAAGAAAACCGACGCACGTGGCCCAATCCCCGTCAGGCGCTGCGACTCGCGCAGGAAACTGTCGATTTTATGCATGCTGCCTAGCGCGTTCTTCGTCCAGCCCTCCGCGCGGATGACGCGCTCTGCCTCCTCCCGCATGGGGAGTATGTGCTCGGGGTACGTCGTTAGGTCGAAAAGCGCAGCGGTGAGGGCCTGTGGGTGGCGGTTAGAACCTATATATAACAACGAAATGTTTCTGACAGAGGGAGGAACAGAGAAAGAACGCACGTTGGACGAGGTGTGGATGGCGGCCATGTTCGTGGTGAGGAGGCGCTGCGATATCTCAGGCGCCCGGCGCTCCGAGCCTTCCGCGCCCTCTAGAAGCCACGAAATGAAATCGTTCTAGAGGCATGAAGTTATGCATATGAGCGACGATAGTCGGGCATTGGTAGTGCGGAGAGAGAGAATGAACCTCTCACCGGCTTGTCTGCCCAATCTTTTCCCAGCGCCGCCTCCTTTGCCAGACGGTCATTGATCACGGGTGCTAGGAACTTGAGCGCACGGCGCCGGGTGCTCCTTCGCGTCGAGATTAAGGGAGCGAGGATCCTGAGCGCGAGTTGAGTTGAACCCAGGCATCGCAGCGATGAAAAACTGGATTTTAGACGCACGGCTTTAGAATTTTTGGGACCATGGCAATCAGTTGCCCACGCGTGAAAACAGTGACGGTGTAGCTAATGGCGAGGTCGAGATACTCCTGGTTTCGGCCTGCGGAGAGGATCAATCATTGCTGAAGAGTTATTGCACGATTGCAACACTCACAGAGCGGGACCCCGACGAAAATGCGGTTGCTCGTGCGGGCGACGACCTGCATGATATTCGGCAGTACTGATATCGGTTTCCAATCTAAAGCAAAGGCAATGAGTAAACTAGACCGCATGTCGGAGACGGAAGAAATACTCACCATTCCCCTCTAGCTTAAGCACTTCATCAAAGGCGGAGACGATCTCGTCCCGAACATCGGGAAAACACCGCCCCAAGTTACGTGTCAAGTGAGTGCGGATCGTGTGCTGGTGGTATGGATTCGAGGTGAGCTCGGGGCCCATGGTGTAGTCGCCTTGAATGATCTAATCGTAAAACGACGTCGGCAAGCAGAAAACAGCAATTCAGTGGATGAAACATACGTCTTCCGCTCCATGCTGGAAAGATAACACGTCCTCCGGTGCTGCAATGACTTCAGCAATTCGCGCCGCGCCGTTCACGACATAGTCCCAGCGAAAAAGCCGCGGCACGCGAAACACCCCGTCCGGTTTCTCGCGGTAGCCGCGCTCCACAATGTCAAACGAATGCACAAAATACTTATATGCGCCAGCGTAGGAGGACAAGAATCCGGAGGATCCAACGAGTGCTGGGATAGGTTGCTATATCGAATCAGGGTGTGAAACCGATGGGTTAAGACAGCCACACACTTTGCGTCCCGATTGCAGCCATAATTTCGATAGCAGTACGACAAGTCCAGCCAGCAGCAGCATCCTCAGGTCTGGGTCCATGTTGCGAGGCCTCCGCGGAAGCTGGGTGAAAAGGGTGGAAATTGGGTGGAAATGAAAGGAATCGTATGATTGTTTTGCCGAGAAAGGAAGTTTTCCATCATTTCGTCAGCGATCATTGGTCACTAGGTGCTGGCAATGCCAACTTCAACCTCGCTCGACGGATTTATCCTCGCTCGACCCCGTTGGTGTTGGTGACGTGATGGGAACAAAGAGGGAGACCGGCCTAAACAGTGGCCCGGTGTAAAAGAACACAAGACGTTGTATGCATACGTAGTCGTTCGTAGTCGCCGACAATAACAAAAACATATTTCATAAGACGGCATATTTTTAAATTGAATGACAAGTAGTTTGGATATTAAGCATGATTCATCAGTCTGAAGTGCTCTCGCCCTCGTCTACCCATCCTCCATCGACAAGTCACCGAGGTCGTAGAACTCTTGGTGGCAAATGAAACATGTGCACTCTGTGCGGTCGGCCACTGCACCCCGTTGCCGTAGACTCAAATGCGAAAGCCGCTCTGCAAACCGTTAAAGAGGAAAATCAACATTCGGAGAACGTACCCATGTGCCTGATGTCCGAGCAGCGCCACCTAAATCCAATTGAAGTTTACTCCCACACAATTGTTGCGGTAGTTCCGCTGTTGGCGGGGTACATGGAGAAGCCAATTTTCCACTGCTTGACCGGTACGTAGCCGCCGGTCATCGGGTCCAAGACCCAAATGGTCCGCTCGACGGCGTAGATGTCGCCTTTGATGTCCCAGTACACACGGCGCGTGGAATTATGCGTATTTGGTCCTTGATGGAGTAACACCGGCTGGGACGGATGAGTGGATGGGAGACGAGACAATTGGCGTGCACTTACATTGCGTCCATACAGTGTTTGCAATTTGCACTACGATAGCTGCAACCGCGCGGCTTGTATCGGCCCCTATCCAGACGGTAGACAGGTTTGTGACGTGATAATGGCCTTACATCAGTAGAGGAAGTCAATAGTCGTGAAGCAGGGTGTAGGGCAGCCCGGCCAAGCGAAAGCCAAATGAGCGGGAACGACAGAGGCACCGGATTGAAGCGGTGGGGCATGAAAGCAGGTGCAGCCACGACGGAGATGGTGGTTGTGCTGGTGGTGATGACAAACACAGGACACAAGTGTTGGAGACGCAAACATCGACGAGGTGGCAGCGACAAAAGAGAAAGAAGCGCCGGACGTCATGTCTTGATGATCGTCATGGAAATAGAGCGTGTTCACACGCTCTGAGCGGCGTACGCCAGGGGGCAGACCAGCGTCGGAAGTTGAGCTCAGTGGTACAGGCTTGGTGGATGGAGACGTGACGAGCAGTCCCAATGCAAGAAGTAGAGCCCATTTGAAAAGGCCAGAGGTAGGGTGGGATGAGAAGGAGCGAAACATGGTGACTTGGACGACGAGCGACATGGGAGATGAAGACGAATGTGAAGCAGTTGTGAGAGGGGAGTGGTATGAAGGGGTTTTGTTTTATTTTATTTGGTTTTAGCATATGGGAATTTCAACCCAGCTGCATTTGTGTGTTGTTTGGTTTTAGCATACGGGAATTTCAACCCAGCTGCATTCACATGTTGTTTGGTTTTATTTGGTTTTAGCATATGGGAATTTACCCAGCTGCATTCACATGTTGTTTGGTTTTATTTGAATTGCGTGTTTCGCTTAATGATTTTCAGGGTGGGTGGGGGACCTAGCTAAAGCGAGGTGAACAACATCTGTATCAGACACATTACTGTACTATTAAGTTCAGTTTGACAGTCACGGGTCACAGGCGCCCTTGCCGGTGTCGAACTTTGGCAAATGTCACACATCACCCCATTGGGGTGTCAAATTGGTCCCATCGTTCGAAAAAATGTGAAAAAATCTATTGTTAGGTCGGTGCCTCGATTTACTGCGATTAAAATTGCACAGGTAAGATTTTTTCAACCAGTTCTACTGAAATAGACCTTTGGGCACTCTTTTGAGGGGAAATCTGTGAAAGGTGGCTCAGAACTGATCAGAAATCCATGTTGAAGATGCAAAATTTGGCTTAAATGCTCATTCGAGTGACCTCCATCTTCAAAAGTGCCTTTAAATCCTTTTCTGGGGCAGGGAAAATTTCGAAGCTCTGTCGAAATTTTGCCGTGGGTCACAGTCACCTCGGTAAGTTGTCAAATGTCAAATGTGGTTCAAACCCTTATGGGTTGCACACCCCATGTCGAATTGAACTTGATAGTACAGTACTCTGTTCAACCGGGTCCTGTCTCATGAGCCCACACCAGAAACACTGGGGGCAAAATCCAGGGCACCTGGACACCAGGTGCCTCTGAGGCATGTGGGCGGCAGGTGCAATGGACCCAGTTTGCACAAAGGAAATAAAGGAATTCTCACCTTTGTTTCCTTTGTGCCAAAACACCCATCACAACCTTCGATGTACATGCGTTGGAGGCACCTGAAATCCAGGTGCCCCAACCTTTGCCCCCAGTGAAAGGTGCAATTTGCTGTGCGCACCATTCCCAACTCTACCTCTGAGTAAATTGTGCACATCCTAGGCTGGATGGGGTTTTGCATATTGCATGTGGATTTGCATGCACAATTAAAATCCTGACACATCCTTCACAGTAGGTGTCACATGCATGAAAATTGCCTGTGATCATCTATATATAGTCCGCAGCCTATGATCGAATTACTCGATCATAGCGGCCTTTTGGCTCAGTTGGTTATGATGCTAGCTGCGGGCACGTGATCTTAACAGTAGGAGAATTTTTTAAATAATTGACGTTGAGACGGGAAGTTTTTCTAAATGTGTTTTTAAATATTTAATACTAGTTATACAACCAACCCGACCGTACAGTGCAGCCGGCCACATGCGAAGCATATTTAAATGGCTTTAAATGGTGCAGTGTATCAAATAATGTCTTGAAATTGAGTCCAGCACGCCGGATTTAAAACCTCGTGTTTAAACATGTGTTTGAACCGGGTGTTTAATGTGTCATACTTAAAGGTGGTGTTCAAACATGGATGTTTAAACAGGTCTTTAAATGAACGACTCTAAAGTTGGGGGCCAGAGGAATGAGTTCTTGCAGGTGCCACTCGATGCGTGATATTCAAGTCGAACAAATACTGACCAAAAGGAAACAGCGAGATGTTTGAAGGAGCCCACGAGAAGATGGGGAGCCTATGAGATAGCATCAGATTGAACAGCCAGCGACAATACCACTTGCTACTCACACCAAACTCCCACATTCTGGATGCTCTGCCAGTATGTACCCAGCTCGTGTGCTCTCACACAAGTTATTACATGTTCAGAATGGACACAGGTACTGAAAGTGTGATGTGCTGGGAAGTGGCGGCTGGTAGGACATGGTGGTGGAAGACAAGAGAAAGCAAAGCAAACACAAAGAACAAGATCAATGATGTGCCAAGCTTGGGCCAATCAGTCGGTGGGGCTGTCAAGCGAATCACATTGTTTGCCTTCTCTTGTCTTCCACCACAACATCCTCCAGTTGCCACTTCCTCACCATGTCCCAATTCAGTCCCGGGGTCTACTCAGTATGTCTGCTGCATTGCACAAGAGCATACAATGGGTTAGCACCGGCAGAAAGTACAGGATGTGGAATTGAGTGTGAGTGGTGAGTGGCAAAGCTGTTGGTCGTTCAATCTGACACTATCTTGTAGGCTCGTTCTAGCTCGTTCCAACCTCTCACTGTTTCCTTATGGTCGGTTATTATTCAACGTTAACATTACACATTGAGTGGCGGACCTATTCCTCCGGCCCCCACGTTTTTTGAGTCATTTGTTCAAAGATCCGGTTTACAGCAGTTTGCGGAACTTAGGGCGCGGCCAATTTTCTTTCCATTTTGGGTCAGTTTCAATCCCTGCCAAGTACAACAGTCGCCCTGGCCTAAGTTTTCTGCCGTTTGCTCCGAAAATGGGTGCAATCAGTGCGGGCAGCCGTTTAGCATAGGACTGTCTCCTTCGATTCTGATGGGAGGTCCTTTGGTGACTTTGTAGCCCGGTGTTTCTCTGAATTCGCTGATTTTTGATGTTTTCTCACACTAAAACACCTGCCCCGAGCTCCATTCAAGCCCTTTTTCCTTGGAAATTGGCTCATTCCAACGCTGCAACTAGTCCAAACTTGGTGGCAGCTAAGTGAAGTGCACCATAGACAGAAGAGTTCCCTGTCTATGCTTGTTAGCATTCTCTCTCTGGCCAGTGTGTCATGTAACAACTTGTCATTACACATATTATGGTATCGGGCGAAAAACCTCTGTTGGCGGCATAGCTCAGCTGGGAGAGCAGCAGACTGAAGTTCCAGTGAATTCCCAGAGTGTTTATATCTGAAGGTCCGGTGTTCAATTCACCGTGCTGCCATTATTTTTAATTTCTTGCTTCATACTTTCTCACTCGTAACTTTGCATCATGTTCGCAGCGACTAGAGGCATTTGTGAGGTGTTCCGTGGAGTTTTGAATGACTAGGGGTGTTGTTTCCACCACATGTCATGCACCTGTTGCAGGATAGGACTCTAGGCTCACCAGAATCGCAAGTAGAGATGTATTGACTATAAAATGGATATCCATGCAAAGAAGGGAAAATTGGAGCTTTCCCATCTCTAATTTCGCTTGGTTGTGGATTGCTGAAAGACACTTTTTTTGAATTAGAAGATAGTTTTTGAAGTTAAGGTAGATTGGATGGCAGTGAAAGCGGTATATCTTAAAATATCTGCTAAAACATGATTGCTCATGTATCCAAATCCAAACAAGTTTATTTTCCAGTGTCCATAACAAGCCAACACTAGTAATAAGGGTGGATCCTGCTGTGATTCATAGCAAACTTTTCAAGACATACCAAGATTTTATTTTGTACATTATAACTTAAAAATCAACAAGCTGTTACTGCTTGCAATTTCAAAATAACCAGTCCTCCTATAAGTTGAATTACTCATCCAGTGGGTGACAACAAAATAGCCCCTAGCATGTCTCGATCCTTTTAAAAAGAAGTGGACCTTGCTGGGAATCGAACCCAGGTCACTTGCAGTTATCCACATCAGCCCAAAGCAAGTATCTTGCCTCTGGACCACAAGGCCTGTGCGAGTGGCTGATCACCTGTATCAGCCTCATGAGTATCTAGAGGACAAGATCGGCACACGAGGCTTAGCTCTCCTCTCCCCTTCTTACTCTACTGCATGTGGATCTGTCTTCAGTCTCTTTCTCTTTTCTATTCCTCTAACATTATTATGTACACTAGTATCCATTTTCACATACCCACTGTCTTCACCCTAGCATGTTTATATATTAACAACCTTAGCCAGTATCTTGAGCAGTCTATGGTCAAATATCATCCAGAACATGTCACTGGCCATGCCAGCAATATAGTTGTGTCCTCACTAAACTACATGTGCCGCAATGCAAGCCAGTTGGATAATGAAATCTGTACAGGCATGTAACTACTCTGTGACAGGGGGGGGAAAAACAAACCAGAAAAAGAAAAAATTCAGACACTGGGGATCAAACCTAGAACTGACTCATAGTTATTCTGTATGTGGGCATACAGAAAGAGGCTGTGTTACCACTACACCGTGTCTGACTGGTTAACAAGTCTGCATTGCTATATGAAGATCATATCTTTATCCTAGGCCACCCACCTCACCAGAACTCACCATCAAACAAAGAAGAAAATAAGAAGGATTCAAATCTCACAGGAAGGATAAGCAGAAAAACCATGAGAGAATGAGAGAATATGCAGAACATATGGGAAACATATTTACAATAAGTTACAGATATCTGAGATGCACTGGATGAACATTTCGAGTTTTTGACTGCTAAAACTGGTGAAAAATATTTAAAGTTTTACATCAATTTTCCACTGCAAAAGTTGGTGAAAAATTCAAAAGTTTCTTACCACTTTTCCAAGTTAGAATGAAAGTGAAAAACTCGAAATAAAATTGATAGTTTCTTTTAGAAGATTTTCATCAATAATGTTTCGGATTTTACAGAACATTTCTTACTGCAAAAGTTGGTGAAAAAATTAAAAGTTTCTTACCACTTTTCTGGGTTAGAAGAAAAGTGAAAAACTTGAAATAAAATTGATAGTTTCTTTTAGAAGATTTTCACCAATAATGTTTCGGATTTTACAGAACATTTCTTACGGCAAAAGTTGGTGAAAAATTCAAAAGTTTCTTACCACTTTTCCAAGTTAGAATGAAAGTGAAAAACTCGAAATAAAATTGATAGTTTCTTTTAGAAGATTTTCATCATTAATGTTTCGGATTTTACAAAACATTTCTTACTGCAAAAGTTGGTGAAAAATTTAAAAGTTTCTTACCACTTTTCCAAGTTAGAATGAAAGTGAAAAACTCGAAATAAAATTGATACTTTCTTTTAGAAGATTTTCATCAATAATGTTTCGGATTTTACAGAACATTTCTGGCTGCAAAAGTGGGTGAAAAATTTGAAAGTTTCTTACCACTTTTCCAAGTTAGAACAAAAGTGAAAAACTTGAAATAAAATTGATAGTGTCTTTTAATCTTTTTTTTTTTGTCAGGACAACTTGGCCTATGGCAGTCAATCCGCACATTTAAGTTTTCATGCATATTTTTCCTGATACAGTGTGGTTTTCAGCTGTTTTCGGTGAAAATTGCTGAAGTGAGTGAATTTTCAGATGTTCAGAAAAAAATCTTGTTTTCCTGAAAAGGGTAATGAAGGTTTTTACAATGGCCTCGGTCTACTCAAAACCACCCTCACATCCGACTTCCGCCAAGGTTTGCTCCCAGCGGAAATAAAATACCTCTATTATTTCCGCTGGGAGCAAACCTTGGCGGAAGTTGAATTTGAGGGTGGTTTTGGATGCCTGGCACCCAGGGGCACCCATTTGTCCACTAGGATCCACCGCCAACCCATCGGTGCCACAATGGATTTAACTTCCGCTTTCTCCCTGAAAACAGCCAATTATAGAGGTATTTTATTTCCGCCGGGAGCAAACCTTGGCGGAAGTTGAATTTGAGGGTGGTTTTGGGTAGGCCGAGGCTGAGTTTGTGACCCTATGCCACTGAAAGCCCTTCCGAGGTGGCAGCAGCTCTGCGGATTCAAGTTCCGCTCTGCCACTGGGTCAAAAATCAGTCGTAAATTCTGTATTTTATTTCCGCTGGGACCGATCCTTGCCAGAAGTTGAATTTGAGTGTGGTTTTGGATGCCCGGCACCCAGGGGCACCCATTTGTTGCCTTGAATCCACCGCCAAGCCGTCGGTGCCACAATGGACTTCCGCTTTCTCCCTGCAAACAGGCAATTATAGAGGTATTTTATTTCCGCTGGGAGCAAACCTTGGCGGAAGTTGAATTTGAGGGTGGTTTTGGATGCCTGGCACCCAGGGGCACCCATTCGTCCACTAGAATCCACCGCCAAGCCATCGGTGCCACAATGGATTTAACTTCCGCTTTCTCCCTGCAAACAGGTGATTATAGAGGTATTTTATTTCCGCCGGGAGCAAACCTTGGCGGAAGTTGAATTTGAGGGTGGTTTTGGGTAGGCCGAGGCTGAGTTTGTGACCCTATGCCACTGAAAGCCCTTCCGAGGTGGCAGCAGCTCTGCGGATTCAAGTTCCGCTCTGCCACTGGGTCAAAAATCAGTCGTAAATTCTGTATTTTATTTGCGCTGGGAGCGATCCTTGCCAGAAGTTGAATTTGAGTGTGGTTTTGGATGCCCGGCACCCAGGGACACCCATTTGTTGCCTTGAATCCACCGCCAAGCAATCGGTGCCACAATGGATTTAACTTCCGCTTTCTCCCTGAAAACAGCCAATTATAGAGGTATTTTATTTCCGCTGGGGGCAAACCTTGGCGGAAGTTGAATTTGAGGGTGGTTTTGGATGCCTGGCACCCAGGGGCACCCATTCGTCCACTAGAATCCACCGCCAAGCCATCGGTGCCACAATGGATTTAACTTCCGCTTTCTCCCTGAAAACAGCCAATTATAGAGGTATTTTATTTCCGCTGGGAGCAAACCTTGGCGGAAGTTGAATTTGAGGGTGGTTTTGGATGCCTGGCACCCAGGGGCACCCATTCGTCCACTAGAATCCACCGCCAAGCCATCGGTGCCACAATGGATTTAACTTCCGCTTTCTCCCTGCAAACAGGTGATTATAGAGGTATTTTATTTCCGCCGGGAGCAAACCTTGGCGGAAGTTGAATTTGAGGGTGGTTTTGGATGCCTGGCACCCAGGGGCACCCATTCGTCCACTAGAATCCACCGCCAAGCCATCGGTGCCACAATGGATTTAACTTCCGCTTTCTCCCTGAAAACAGCCAATTATAGAGGTATTTTATTTCCGCTGGGAGCAAACCTTGGCGGAAGTCGGATGTGAGGGTGGTTTTGAGTAGACCGAGGCCATTGTAAAAACCTTCATTACCCTTTTCAGGAAACAAGATTTTTTTCTGAACATCTGAAAATTCACTCACTTCAGCAATTTTCACCGAAAACAGCTGAAAACCACACTGTATCGGGAAAAATATGCATGAAAACTTAAATGTGCGGATTGACTGCCATAGGCCAAGTTGTCCTGACAAAGAAAAAAAGATTAAAAGACACTATCAATTTTATTTCAAGTTTTTCACTTTTGTTCTAACTTGGAAAAGTGGTAAGAAACTTTCAAATTTTTCACCCACTTTTGCAGCCAGAAATGTTCTGTAAAATCCGAAACATTATTGATGAAAATCTTCTAAAAGAAAGTATCAATTTTATTTCGAGTTTTTCACTTTCATTCTAACTTGGAAAAGTGGTAAGAAACTTTTAAATTTTTCACCAACTTTTGCAGTAAGAAATGTTTTGTAAAATCCGAAACATTAATGATGAAAATCTTCTAAAAGAAAGTATCAATTTTATTTCGAGTTTTTCACTTTCATTCTAACTTGGAAAAGTGGTAAGAAACTTTTAAATTTTTCACCAACTTTTGCAGTAAGAAATGTTTTGTAAAATCCGAAACATTAATGATGAAAATCTTCTAAAAGAAACTATCAATTTTATTTCGAGTTTTTCACTTTCATTCTAACTTGGAAAAGTGGTAAGAAACTTTTGAATTTTTCACCAACTTTTGCCGTAAGAAATGTTCTGTAAAATCCGAAACATTATTGGTGAAAATCTTCTAAAAGAAACTATCAATTTTATTTCAAGTTTTTCACTTTTGTTCTAACCCAGAAAAGTGGTAAGAAACTTTTGAATTTTTTCACCAACTTTTGCAGTGAAAAATTGATGTAAAACTTTAAATATTTTTCACCAGTTTTAGCAGTCAAAAACTCGAAATGTTCATCCAGTGATGGGCAAAATGAAACCTCATACAAAGAAAGTCTTGAACAAAGCAAAAACAAAGGATATTTTTCAAATATGTTTTGCATATTCCACCCAACAGTAGGCTATGGCGGTCAGATCACGGTTTTATCGCAATTTGCAAAAATAATGTCCTTCCTCAAAAAAAAAAAAAGTTTGAGTTTGAGTGGCACTCAAGGTCCGGTGTTCGGAACGCTCAGCCGGCATCATTTTTGCCTTTTAAGCACAACCAAACAATGGTTGAAAATTGTTGTTTGGGGTGTTATGTCAATATATATATACCACATCTGAGCATCTAGTATGTACATATTGTCAAAGTAAGTCTTGTTGAACCATTTCAAGTGGATAGACACTTGCAAAAATGACCTAACAATCCCTTGAAACTTGGTTGTGCTGGGAAGGGATATAACAGAGAGCAGCGGGTTAGAAGTTTAGAAGACACAAAAGTGACCGGAAATATACATGCCTAGTATTTTTGGAGAAACCAGAATGACCGAGATTTCCAGGTGGACGAGATATCACATTCATTCATTTCAGCAACAGAAATTACCATCTGGGTAGATATGGGACAGTCAATGCCCTCCAGGCATGTCAGGAGATATAGTATAAGCATTTAATACCATACCGGTAGCAATTCGAACTTTATGTACCCACAGATTAGCCCAAACAACAATTTTCAACCCTTGTTTGGCTGTGCTTAAAATGGAAGAATGATGCCGGCATCCCGGCTCGAACACAAGCTCTTGGGATGCCCAAGCTCAAAACTTTTTTTTTTTTTTCAAGAGAGGACATTATATTTGCAAATTGCAATGATAAAACGGGGTATATATGTGCATTTCAGGGTTATTTTTGGCCGTTTTACGGGAGGGCAATTCCTACTGCTACATCTTTTTGTCTCTTACCACACAATCAAAGTTGGTGCAATCCATTTTATATATATGCAAGTCAGCAGAGGGACTTAAAATTTTAAGTCCCTTGCTTCTGAAAAAAAAAAAAAATTACCAGTCATAAAATAATATTTTTTGAGGTGAAATACTTTTCTTTTGGGATGGACAGGATATTTTTTTCAGTAGGCTTGCAAACATTTTCTCAAGATGTGCGTGAATAAATGACCAAAGGCGCTAAACCCTAATCCTGGCCAAATCGGATGCTTGTCCATGTTATTGATCTGTTCAGCTTCGAAACATGTCTTAACCAGTGATGGTTCAAATCCCACCAGAACTCATTGATGAGACCCTCAAACACCTTTTTAACAATACTGAATCACTCCTCCACTGTGCTTCTGTAACCCATTCATGGCAACATGCAGCACAGTCTCGAAGTTGAGCCAATCAATAACATGGACAAACATCTGATTTGGCTGGGATTAGGGTTTAGCACCTTTGGTCATTTATTCATACATGATACAGTTGCATGCACCTTGAAAAATGTTTGCAAGCCTCTACTGAAAAAAAAAAAAAATTTGTCCATCCCAAAATATCTCTTTCACCTCAAAAAATAATATTTCATGACTGGTAAGATTTCTTTTTCGGAAGCAAGAAGCTTGTAATTTTTGCCCCTCTACTGACCAGGAGATATGTGGAATAGATTGCACCAACTTTGATTGTATGGTAAGAGACAAAAAGATGTAGTAGTAGTTGACACTCGAAAAAGAATTCAGCCTCACGTAAAACGGCCAAAAATAAACCCGAAATGCACATATATACCCCCTTTTATTAAAACCGCGATCTGACCGCCATAGTGGGCAACAATCATCTGAAAAATATTGTAAATATGTTTCTTATATTCTTTCAATAACACAGCTTTGATTTTTTACTTATCCTCCTTGTGAGAACTGTTGAAAACTGAGTCGATGATTGAGAGAATAAATTCAATGGTTACTACAGACGAAATCCGAAGTATTTATACTCTACAGAACTGTATCTAGAATGTTCTTTGAGATAGGCTGAATAATGCATGAGTAAGACGAATGGAGTGGAATATTCGAGTGTATTCAGGCATATCGGCGCATCAGAGTCGGGCTTAGTCAGCCTCGGTGATGGCTCAGCGTTCGCTTTCTATCGTAAACTTCAACAAGATCTACTAAGAAAGAAGCAAATCCAAAGATCACAAGGTGATTTTGGGAAGAAAGAATTATTGAATAACACTGAATGAGAAAAAATGCCTTATGCCTGCCAAACTCAGACACTGGGGTTTGAACCCAGGACCGCCTCACCGTACAAACTGTTTTTGGTACAGAAAGAGGCCGTGTTACCGCTACACCATGTCTGACTGCTTGACATCTCTGCATCTGCACATAACTGCAATGAATGGAGCAACTTAAAACTTTTATCCAAGCCATTCACTCAAGAACTTGTCCCCCGAAATAGACAACATCAAGATCCAAATCCACAAAGAAAAGGGCTAATAAAAAAAGTCACAAAGTGATTTGAAGAGGAACCAGTTATCAAAGAAGGGCAAAACAAGAAAGAAAGAAGAAAAACACTGTTCATGCCACAGACACCGGGGTTTCAAACCCAGGACTGCCTCATATTCTCAGTGATTATCCTCTAGAATGAGAGGCCATATTGCCACTGCACTATGTCTGACATGCAAACATGAGGGGGAGATGAGGTAACCGGACATCTCTGCATTAGGGGAAGTCAGAGTTGACGATTCGGGAACGATTCTGGATCGATTCGTATTCCGATTTGGAGAGCTGAATCGTTGCAGAATCGGTGGCCTTTCGGGGTGGTCAAAGCTGCAAACGATTCTGCGTCGAAACAAGATACAATTCTGAAACCATCAAAAGATTTCATTTGCAGAATTGTTGATTCTGATTCAATTCTGTGTGTGTTCCTCCTCCAGAGGAGGAACAGCGATTCTGCTTCGATTCTGCAAAACTCGATTCTCGAACGAAACTGGACGAGAATCGAAACAGAATCGAAGCCCGAATCGAACGAGAATCGACGTGAATCATCAACTCTGACTTCCCCTATTAATGCACTCAATGGAGACCTCAAACATAATTCCAATTGCATTATACTTACTCCAAGTACCTGCCCCCTGCGTGGTTGCTTAGTTGTAGTCATTGTCAGGATCGTAGAAGAAGAACGGCAGGATTGTTCAAGTTGAAAAGACAGCAAACAAAATATCAAGCTCTCAGAAGAAACAAAAAGTTTGCGTCAAATGTCCCATTCAGACACCGGGATTCGAACCCGGGACTACCTGACAACTTTTGGCATTCAACCGTACATTGAGAGGCCGTGTCACCACTACACCATGTCTGACTTCTCCTGACCATCAGAGGAAGAGACAAGCCGACATCCGCGCACCACTGCACTGAATAGGGATCCTCAATAATTTTCGAATGCAGGCCATCCCTGGCAACGCTCTGGGTTCATATTAAACCCCACATCCGTCCACGCGTGGACGGTTTTGGTTTGACGGTTTTGGTTTGAGACTAGGCAACGTTGTCCATCTGAGACATCAAAGAATGATCAAGGGATTTGAGGATTCAGGAAGGAAAGAAAAACCAAAAACACACATTCCACGCGCATTCAGACACCGGGATTCGAACCGGAGACTACTTCAGACTTCGATTGAATTTTTGAGAAAGCGAAACCGTGTTACCGCTACACCATGTCTGACATACCGTTTAATTCCTCAATGGAGGAACGGCCAAGTCAGCGTCTTTGCATAGCTACATCGCGGCATCGTTGCAATTGGCACATCGTTGCGATTGGCACATCGCGGCATCGTTGTGATTGGCACATCGCAGCATCGTTTGCGATTGGCACATCGCTACAGACACGGAGTGCATCCGCCCGCAATCGCGGGCCGTCATTGTCGTTGGGTATATACGTATCGTAAAATGAACTGATGTCTATGTACATGTATCCGTAAAATAAATGCGAGGTGCGTAGGAATAAGGAATGAGAAGAGCGAGAGCAAGGAAACGATGCAAGCAATAAACGATAAAGGATAACCGATAATCGATAACACGCATGCCGAGGATGAAAAAAAATGGAGTGCGCGCGTTGAGGAAGAGAAATGCGCGTGGAGGAAGAGGATGCGAGGATGGAAATGAAAAGCGAGATAGATAGAATAGATAGAATAGATCTACACACATTGACATTTCTTCTCGTCGTTCCGTTCCTCGTCGTTCCGTTTCCCCTTCTCCACACTCACTCCGTTTCCCTTCTCGACACTCACTCCAACCCCATCGCCCACGCACTCTGCTGCCGCTCCTCCAACTCCCTAATCCTCGCCTTCGTCTTCTTCACATCAATCTTCCCCCCTTCAGTCGATTTCATCCGACTCTGCGAATTCGCGCGCTCCAGCAACCCTTGTGCGGCTCGTAATTCAGCGGCGAGGTACGCTTGGCGCGCGGCGGGGGAGGAGGCGGGACCGGGCTCGGATGAGGCGTTGGGTGTAGTAGCACCGGCGAACGGCGTTGACCACGAATTAGAGGGAGGGAGGGAAGGCGGGAGGGTATACGCGTTTGAGTTCGGATTGGGTGGGGAGGAAGAAGTATGGGGAGGATAAGAACCGAGCTCGACCGCGTCCCTCTCGCTCGCCTGTGGCTGGCTCTTCAAGTCGGCCGGGGCATTCGCTCCTCCTCCACCCATGGCAGGTAGTGGTAGTTTAGCTTGTCCCCCAACATACGGCTGCTGTTTCACATTCGCGAGCGTGGAGGAGAGGGCGGCCGCGCGGCGCTTGTTATTGCGCCGGACGAAGAGGTAGCGGAGGAGGAAGGCGGCGACGATGGCGCCGAGGATGGCGAGGGCGACGCCGACGATGAGGCCGACGGGGGCGTCATGTTCTCTGTAGGAATGGGGAAGTGTCAGCAATGGGTGAAGAGAGGGTGATGGGTGAGAATGTGAGGATGGAAAACGGGGAGTGGTAGTAAGCGCAGACGGAACGGGGATGACCGCGGAGCACGTGGAACGGAACGGGGGGAGGGGTAGCGCGAAAGGAACATCACAGATGATAACTTAGTAAAGATGCAGAATGAAGACGACGACGGATAACAAGAAAATGGAGGTAACAGAAAAAGGAAAACCACGCACTTGTCCGACTTCAAATGCCTCGTCGGCGTCGGGCCGGGCGTGTGCGAGGTGGTATCGGTCGGCGCGGTCTCGCCCGATGACTGGGTGGGCACGAGTGTGATGCTGCGGGCATCGAGATCTCGTGCGTCGAGGGCGGTGGGAAATACTAGTGCGTCTCGTTCATCGACGAGGGCTCGTGGGACTGGCATCGTGGTTTGTATGCGTTTATTCTTCGCTCTCTTTTCCGTCTCTCTTTTCTCTTCTCTCGTTCTCTGTCCCGCGGTGGTCGTCAAGGTAGGCTGTGGTGGCCTAGCAGTAGTCGGCGTCGGCGTAGTCTGTCTGTCCGGTCGCGAACGGGCTGCGAGTGCACTGTGGTTGTGGGTAAAACGGGACGTGGATGTGGGTCGTAGAGTGAGCGTCGTCGAGAGCAACCGACGGTGAGAACGACAAGCGTATTTTGTTTGGCTCGGCGTGCCACCGTCGTTGATTGTGACGGTGACTGTGACAGGTGACGCGGATCTTCCTTTCCTTGTCTTTTACCTCGTCCTTGATTTTGCTCTCCTCCAAAGGTGTACTGCTACTTCGACCTCTTTTCTCTGTGGCCCTCTCTCTGCTTGCGTTTAATTCTCTGACTCGGACTCTGGTCTCATGCAGCCATACGAAAATTTCAATCTCGATATCCTCCCGCACGCGACAACATCCGTCGGCGTCACGAATCCCGACAACATCCCAAATTAAAATTTATCCCGGTCAATGGCCAGCCATCGATCATTCCGGGCTCCCGTTCAAATTCTCCTTGCGAGCGCTTGCCTCCAGCTTCGAGCCTCAGAATCGAGGGAAGAAAGGAAAGCTTGGCACGCCCGAGCGCGCCCGGGACGTCAAGGTCTGCGCTGACGTACATCAAAAGTCTCCCGCGACTCAATGGCGGACGCCGTTGACTGCGGCATCTGACCGACTCTCACGGCGATAATGTAAAGACGGGCCTCGACCCGACTTGTCCACTCGCACGCGGACAGATCACCATCATTTATGCAGTGAGTGGGTTTAAAAATAAGCAAGGAGTAAGTCCCCGGGCGGGCCAGATAGCCCGCTCTATCCGTCTCTCTCGCTGTGTATACTCGGCTCTCAAGTGATAACCAACCCCGGGCCCGGGACCAGACCTCGAGATATCCATCTGTTCAACTTCCTCGAGAGTCATTTATTTATGCATTCGATTCTTGCTGCGTATGTCTTCAATTTCTGGTTTCCTTGTCTGCGTCTGGCTCCCGCGTGCGGGCAACATTCGCGAAACTAAGCTTTCTGCAGCCCAGTAGCTTACTTCAACTCAGCGCGTAGCGAATGGCGTTAACTACGGCGTCTTAGGTCGACATAGCGGCGAGACATATGAACTCACCGCGTGCGGATAATCATTGACAAGCACGCAAGCAAATCTCAGAATCAGAATCACCAGTACCGTTTCACCGTTTATCTTTATTGGAGGCTGAGCTCAACGATAGCGATGGCTGGACATGTATGTACGTATGTATGCATTCTTCCACTAATATTCTCTGGCCATTTTTTATTTTTCACCACATTGAGCCTTGACGACCATTTTTCGACACCGCTTGGCACATTCCATTCACGTTAAACCGGTGCGTGAGAACAGTAATATGTGGGCCAGGACTGTCTCGTCTCACACGCACACAACGACCTCATACACATATTTAATCTGAATATGATTATTTGATTTCCTCTGTATACATGATTCCGAGGGAACTCGACATCTAAAAATCCCGCAGTAGGTGTAGTATCCGCTAAGCATGTACGCGATGACGTAGGCCTTCTGCTGCTTGCTCAATTTCTCGAATGCTGGCTTGACGTCGCACTGCGAGTGGCTTGAAATCCTGTGATGCTATCAACTGGTCCTTCAAGTTGTCATCCGTGTTGTTCAGATACAATGACCGGCAGAGGCCTCTTTCAGGGGGACTCGTTATCGTCGACGTCTATGTGTGTAAATTGGCGTACCTAACTTCATTAGTTCCCGCTCCAATTTGGTGAATTGTACTTACCGGCTCCTTGTCTTGAACCGGATTCTCCTCTGCAGCGGGCTTCTCTTCTTTCACCGGCTTCTTGCCAGTGTGATGCAATAAGCGCGAGAGCCCCAGTCTTTTTGAGTGACTTCTTTCAGCCGGAGGCTATTGACACAATCTGATCAGCCTTTTCCCTCGAAAGCTTTGAAATCCTACTTACGTCTTTCCATTCTTGCGCTTTCATCCACTCCTCAGTCCAATGGCAATAAAACCCCAATGACAAATCTTCACGGTACTTATTTGCTTTTGCCCTCTGCGAGGTTCTGGTCGAGATCCTTCTGTGGCTTGCTGGTGATGTCGGTGTCAGGTGCTCCCTTGGTCAACCCTTTCATCCTAACCATGCCCCCAGTGAAGATTTCAAATGGCAAGCCAAGGATGGTGATCTCGTGGACTGTATTGCTTTTTGAATCGGGGCGCGGTAGTGTATCGCACCGGATCTGGTCGTCACAAACGAGAGCGAGAGGTTTTTCCACTTGCAGTTGCATATGTATCTTCTTTATAGAGCCATGATGATGGGAGGGGAGTGTAATGTGGGCCTTGGCTCCAATGGGGCCGGAGAGGGCTGGATTCGACGACATTGGGATGGTGGTCAATGAGTAGGATTCGATGAGGCGGTGTGTGCTCTGTGGCGCTTTTTAAGTCTTCCACAGGGCCGCCACAAACCACGTGTCATGTGGCGGCGAGAACAAGAATGGTTCCCAATCGGGCAGAAAGGTTACCATATGAGTGGTGTACGCCAACAAAACGCCAAGGCAGGCGAAATATGCTCCCATCCGACCAGAGTCAGAGGGAGATGCCAGTTGGAATCAGGGACCAGGCAGTACCCAAGTACTTACTTAATGCCCTCGTGTTTGGTGAGTATATAATATATATTGGCTCAAAACTGATCTGTAAATTACACGTCCGCCTGAATAGGGGAAGTCAAAGCCCTCGGGAGGGACCGATTCAGCCGCCGATTCTGGAACCGATTCTTGCCAGATTCCATAGAATGAATCGGTTGAGAATCGGGACAGCTTTGACCGGCCCCATTCTGTAGCCGATTCTGGCGTTGATTCAGAAGTGTCGGAAACGGATGCCATGAGAATCGAAATTCAGAATCGCCGATTCTGATGCAGTTCCTCCTCTGGAGTAGGAACACCGATTCACGCCGATTCTGGATAATCACCGATTCTTGATCGATTCTGGACTCAAGAATCGGCCCCAGAATCGGCCTCAGAATCGAGTGAGAATCGGCCCCTCCCGAGGGCTTTGACTTCCCCTAATGAAAGAGTATGTTGTTGAAATGATAAGCGAGGAGGGCGAGATTACTGTATTTTTTTAATCAAATCGACAAGGGGTGTGACGCGTGACCCACTGGGACCAATTCGACAATTCGACAAGCCTGAAAATTTTGCGTGACCGGCGGAAAATTTTCGAAAATCACAACGCGAAATATCGTTTTTGGGTGGTTTTGAGGGACTTTCCCCTGCGTGACAGATATTTTGGGTTCGATAAAGCCTCGAGTGACGCGTGACCTCAACAAAAATTCGATATCGACAGAGGGGGGCGTGACGCGTGACTGTCGACCTGAATGAAAAAATACAGTATATGGAGAGGGGGTAGGATTGCAATAGCACTATTGGTGAAGAGACCTGCTTTAGAGCAATCAGATGCTCAAGCAGTAAAATACTACAGGCTTATATACTACTGGGAAATGTAACTAGAATATTCTACGTGTATCTACTTCAACGTTCGGGGTTACTAATCCAATCGGCCATCAGCCCGAAGGCCGAGCTGTCAATATCACAACATATGTTCTGCGACAGTCTCCAATACTATACAGATATTGCTCATAGTCTCCTAAGATAGGAATTCGTACGAGATTACCAACTGGCCAGCAGAGATTGGAGCCAACCAAAATCCAGCAGAATCAAACAGGGCGAGTCTCTTCTTGTTCACCGAAATTTGACTTCAACCCGCACGTCACGGACGAGTCGCATTGCTACCCGCCAGCGGAGGATCCCTTTGAAGCAAAAGACTAACGAACCAGCGAGTAGTATGTGGGAAAAGTGGGCAATGGTTCATGGTTGAACATTGAACATTGAACCAAAAAAGCTTTTTGATTGGATTACTTATTGATGCAACAGCCACTGATGCCATGGTGCCACATCTTTCCTATCGGGCAACGACAACCTCGAATTCTGCATGGGTCCCAATCGTAGGGTTGGATGAGAAACAACTACCGAAGAAGAAGGGGGTTTTTCTTTTATTCCTTCTTTTGGCACTCCCACCAAACTCCCACCCACAAAGATTCGGCGTCCCGACATGGCCCGGCTCGCTGACCATTCTTCTCGCTCTTCGAGTAAGTACATCGTTCACTTTGGCTCTCTGTGTATATCTCCGGATATCCCTCCCTGCCATCGGATTACATCTCGCTATCTCACTCGATCTCCCATGTCGGAAAAAAGCTGTTCAGCATGCAACGGCATGGTACAGCATGTGAGCTTCGGACGGCTTCAGACTGGTTCGAAGGTCTGGCGGAGGGGCTTCGAAGCACTTTGATGCCGTTCGAAGGTTCATCTGAGTTCCAAGCTGTCGCATGCCGTCTCAAGATATGTACCAGCAGCGCGAAAATATAACTGCTTGTTCAAGCACTCGGAGGCCATGTTAAAGCTCACAAATCTCCCCCTGCAGACCCGACAGACATGTTTCGAGTGAAAGGGTTCGAATAGGCTGTCAGTTGTTGAGTCAACGTTGACCAAAGTACTCAATATCGAAGAGAGTGGGGTGCGTCGCGGTAAGGCGAGTTGGGGCGGCAACATCCTCGGAGGATCATGATGTTGGAGCATTATCCGCATTCGGAGGAGAGGCAGAGGCGCAGGCGAAAACGCAGTGGAGTGGAGTGGGGCGAAGTGACATCATTGATGTGGGGCAGCTTATATCAACCACCACTCGGTGGCGCTGCGAACCCACCTCTCTTCCTTCCCTCCCACCACCACCACTAACTACCTTTCCTCCTTTCCAGAGGTCTCTGCACGAAGGTATCGTAGGGGGCTCCACATTGGTGGTATGTGTGCTATATCTCCGTCCTGTTGAATGCCGAATTCTCACCCAAGCATTCAGAGAACCTCTGATGGCATAATTTAAACCTTGGTGTGTTTCCTGTATGTCTCGACTAGTCCTTTCACTGACATGGATTCTTTCAGTTCTATTGCCTTCTTGTAAATTATGTGGTGCGTTCAACCCCTTCCACTGATTCTGAATCTATGCTGACTCGATCTACCTAGGTTCCAAACTTTAACCCATACCTCACAAACACCCCTCCTCTTCTCATTTATGCTATCTATGCCATATGTTATACACATTGTATCGTGATTAATAATATAAATGTTTTCGAAGACGTCTTTTTTGGTACGAAATTGGAGGTATTGATCAGAGGCGGCAAATCGCTCGCTGTCGAGGGCAGGTTTGAGCAGCAGACAAGTGGTTCAAAGGTTCGGAAGGGTCCTTGAACCATGAGACGCCTTCGAACTCATGGGGTGGCTTCAAACCGCATGGTTGATTCTGAACTGTGCGTTCGAAGCCAGCCCGAGGCATCAGGCATTCGAACGGCTTTGAACTGATTCAACGCCGACCAAATCCGAATGGGATTTTTCCGACACATATATCCTTCGTTCAAGCGCATCCACACGAAAGACTCGTTCTCCCTCTCCCTCTCTACCTATCCACCGCGTCTCGATCGAATGGCATCAATATTGAAACTACTCCGGATCTCGAAGGGAAGAGCGAACCACTCTCAGAAGGAAGAGCGGATCAAACCTGCTCTCCGTTCGTCTTGCTCCAAATTCCAATCATCACAAGGATATCTTGGCCCGTGAAGCCGCTTGCTTACAGCTTGGAGCACAGTGTGCGCTACACGAGCGGATCTCGATGCGCTAGGCCAATAAATCTCTTAGTGTGTGCCATATAACAGTGTGCAAGCAACACCATAAGGCGTCTCTTGTCGGAGGCCTTCTGATTTCAATCTCTTTATTCTTTATTTTTTCAAATTCCTCCCCCAACCACTGCCAGCCAATGTCATATAATCTCACCGTTATCTCCCGACTCGGCCTGCCCTGTGCCCACTCGACTCATCGCTCTTACTGGGGTCCCCGCATTATGATGCGAATAGAGTCGGCCAGCTTCAAGGAAGGAAGCTGGTGCGTCCTCTCCTTGTCGTCGGAGTAAATCGTGAATGGTAATCCCGCAGGCACCCGACAAGTCCCACCAACGATCGCCGTGGTTCTACAACGAGCGGAAAAGAAATAAAGAAAGAGAAAAAATCAGATACCCCGTTCACAGTAGCTTTCTCCCATTTTCTTCTGTATTCGCCAACATGTCGGGGAAATGGCTAAATGATGGGAAAAAGAGTGTCGATTCTGGATCATCTCACAACGGAACGCAACAAAACACTCGGCGAATGAGACATGCTCAGAAATTGCACAAAAGCAACGCTACATAAAGGTAATCTCGAACGAAAGCCGCATTCTCGTTGACGGCTCGCGAGTGAGCAGCCAGTTAGTCTTTATTCACACGTGTATTCTGGGCTGCCAAGAGCGATTTCGGCGTCCTCGTTGACACCATGTCACCATTAAATGTTTAAAGCGGGCGGCAATGGTAAGGCCGTCGGCAGGAACCTACGTGAGACATTTTTATCTTTGATAATCGGAGATACCTCCACGACCCATCTGGCTGGAAAAAGTAAAAGAATATGTCAAGTGAAAACAGTTTACATGGGTCGGTTGATACGACTTATGACGGGGGTCAAAACTTGGTACGTCGAAGTGCAGATGAACACCGAAGATACTTACATTCAAGTTTGGTACACTTGGCACGCCCGAGCGCGCCCGAGACGTCAAAAATTGTGTTTTTTACGTAACGTCAAATGAAATCCTTCCGTCACTTCATGCAAGACTTCATGCCAGATCGAGTCTCACCGACTCTCACGGCCTTGATGTAAAGACGGGATCTGTCAACTCGCATTCGTGCATATGATCATGATCTACGCAGTGGTTGAGTCCAACATACCTCCTCAAAGGCGGGCGTGATTGCCGACGCCCGCCTCTCCGTACCTCTCGCCATTTCTTCCACAAGGCACTTATAGATCAACCGTCAATCCGAATAATACCTCGCTGCCTACAGTAAAGTGCAACCGCTCTGAAAAAATATCCTCACCCACCAACGATCGCCGCGACTGGTTACGAGTCTAGCACCCTGATGCCCGGCAAGTCCACGCCGACCAACGATCGCCGGGGCTCTAGAACGCGCCAAAAAATAAAGAGAACTATGAATATCGATGAATGCCGGCGGAAAGCCACGTTTTCCGCTCTAACTCTCCGTCGAGTAGTGGGTCCCCGGCCGCGGCATTGATAAACGGGAAAGACGTTTTTTCCTGCTCCCCCCCCTCCCCCCTTTCTTAAATCTTCGGGATATTGAACTTGCGCGCCAGCTGAGACAACCACCATGTGCACGGACTGAGCCCGAGGGGATATTCGAAGGGCGATGGTCGGGGAGCAGTACTTAGCAGCTAGGTTGGGGAGCATATTCATTGGATTACTATGGTCCATGATGTAGTCTATTAATGCACACATTGACGAGGGAGGCATGTTGACACGCTGGATGGCGGGTACCCCGGCATCGGCACGCCTGTCGTTGACTTTTCGGTGTGGCCCTACTCCGGGTTTCCTCGTTGGCAGAATGCATCAAAATGTACCTCATAAAATGTATAATTATAGGCGCACAATGCCTATTTCAACTCAATCTTTTCTTGCAGCGATATTATTTGGGACACCGCAGCTGCGCATCTAGAGTAAATGCGTCCTCAATGCTCCAAATTTCCCGAAGGAGCCTCGGACCACATAGTATGGGTATGCGCGAAATCGTACCACGCGGGGAGGCATAGAATATTGGTGAGCCACAGTGGTGCGGACTGAGAGCCCTCAATCTTTAAAAAGCAGGCTAGCTTGAAATGTCAAGCATGAGTAATGATCCTCGGAAATAAAAAATAAAAAACGAACCTTGGTTATTGAAGACCGATCGAGCCTGGTTCCATTGCCAACCTCCGCCTAACACATAAGTCACAAGTGAGCATGCCCAGGTGACAAGTCAACAGAAGATGATAAGACGAGAGGGATTGCGTGCGCGTAGTACATAACGAAATTTGCATCCCCTGAAATCCCCATTGGCAATGCCGCTGCTCGAACCTGAGCGGCGTAATGAGTGTGTACACTTGCTGTCGTGACCCGGTCAAATGAACAATATCCGAGCAGTGGGGTCCACAAAGGCTATAAGAATGCCCGCTGCAGCCTATTCGACTGCACTCTCCTCTCAACTCCCCTCTCAACTCTCCTCTCAACTCTCCACTCTGCAGTCGCGACTCGTCTACTTTCCTTATCCAAAATGAGTGCCGACGTCCCACGCTTCACCCTCACCTCGGCCTCGCAGGGTCAGCACCGTGCACCGTACCTGCAGCATGCCAGCAACCTGCAAGCGCTCCTCAAGACGGGCAAGATTCTCATCGGGAACACCCTCAGCTATCCAAGCACCCACGTCGCGAAGACCGTGGCGGCCACCGGGGCAGACATATGCTGGGTTGTACGTCGCATCCGCCCTCTCGATGTATCATCGAGCAAGCGCTAACGATGGGCGATGGGCACAGGACGCAGAGCACGTCGCGTGGTCCACGACGCTGCTGGCGGAGTGCATCCAGATCATCATCCACGAAAGCGGCGGTAAGATGATTCCCATCGTGCGCGTTCCCAGCAAGACGGCGTTTGACTACATGGTATGGAGGATAATAAGTTGGAGTGATGACTTACTTTTGGTTCATGTAGGCCTGGTGCTTGGATGCTGGCGCCGCGGGGATCATCATACCCCACCTAGAGACTGTGGAGGAGATGAAGAAGGTTATTAATGCGTGCCGGTTTCCGTAAGCGAATCAAGCACCAACCATACGTCGTTAAATCAGCCTTTGTGGTCTTCTAGCCCGATAGGCCATAGGTCGTTTCCCCCCTTTACATTCGTACGGTGCCAGTCAATCGAGGATATACACGTTGCTGATGTTGAAAACAAATAGATCCCCGGTGTCACCGATTTCGCCGGCGAGGGCGAAACCCTATTCTCGCTCGCCAACAAGCACATCGCGATAATCCCGCAAATCGAGTCTCGTTTGGGGATACAAAACATGGAGGCGATTATGGCGATGCCTGAGATCTCGGCGTTCATGATTGGCAGTACGTGTCTTTTCCATACCCCGTCTGTAGCCGTTGATCAATATACATATCTTTTCCAGCCGGCGACTTGCGCCTCGATATGGGTCTATCAGTTGGAGTGACAGGCACCGAGCCCGAATATGTCGCTGCAATAGAAAAGGCAACCAAGATAGGGAAGGAAAGGGACCTTCCTCTCGTCGGGGCCGCGTTGGGCGCGGAGATGATCAAGATGCGCATCGACGAGGGGTACCGGATCCTCGTCTGCTGCTTTGACTTTTACACGCTTTCGTTGGGCATGATCACCACGCTGAGCGACGCCAGAAAAACAGCAGAAGAGTACATGCAGAACATCCACAGCAGTTGAGCGCAGACCATGGCCGCGGAACATAGACATATTAGTTGTATAGGAAGTTTGAATTCATTACGCCGACGGTCCAGGTGGTGAATGGCTGCATTGGCCTGTGAGTGGAACGAATTCGAGCGCATCCAGCCATAAGTTTGAGACTCCGCCTCGTTCGATTTGTGACCACTGGATGGGTCTGTACAGAGCCCGCTTCGGCGCCAAGGTCTGGTCTGAATGGAAGGATTGATCAAATGTGCAGATTGCCGCTTGTCCCAGGTGCGACACAGTCGAGTACTGTGTCGTTGTTGTTGTTTCGCGTTTTGCTGGCCGAAAGTAGCAGGGACTAGTCATTTTGAACGGAGAGACTTGAACCCCCCTGCAAAACGATTCCGCCGATGGATAGATCAAATTCGGGATTTTCGCCATTGTCAAGGATTTCAGCTGGACAGACGGGGGAAGGCGTTGCAGTGGCCTCCGGGCCCGCAGTATCGAGAAGTGCTGGGTGTTCCTAAGCAAGACCGGGGAATTTCGGGCGATCGACGTGGTGGTCAGAAGTCAAAGGAGAGGTCGGATGATATCGGCAAACATCGGACCGAAAGCCGCGGTCAGCTTGTCTTCTTACTCTTGTCCGTCCATATCGTGCTTACGACGCGGTTTCTCTTGGGATCCGACTCATACCTGTTTGCTCTTCTCAAGAGCGTACTCTCTGTCCTTATCTGTCACCTCTGAATCACGAGCCCTCCTAGTCACCGAATTCTCAGATGCACCTTCAGAGCCTGGATCAGCTGTTTTTCTGGCCGTACGTAGGATTACCCTGCATGTTCGCTGTTACACTTGCATTGGGACCTAGTCCTCAGTTGTCTATCTCCGCAAATTACTCCACGGTCGCGACTGAATATCTGAAAACATCTTTGGCGGTTCCGCTCACAAAGTGGGATTGTGACTCATCCGTTTTCCTCCCTAAGTTGCCGGGTTCTGATCCTAATGCTTTATCAGCGCGACGGCATGCTGAATGCGCGTCCCAAGGGCCCAATCGGCGAAGTTTTCATGGGAAAGAGGGAGCGAGTAAGTACTAGTAGATCAAGCATTCAGCCGAGCCAGTTTTGCTGAACCTGTCATTCCAATGAGTCTAAATTTAAATCACTCCTAGTTAGACTTCAATGGATTGTATCCACTCGCAGGAATAAATGCGAGCACGGCCAATACACGGTTGCAAGTAAAACGATCTTTCGGTTCTATGACATAACCCACCTTTCAGATGACTGGGACGGCTGCTCCTTTGGATACCTCTCATGCCGCCGAATCCGATTGCTTCCTCAGCAAAACGTCATTCAGCCGCGTCATCCAGCGGCATAGATTCATTTAAGAGAGGAACACTGCACAGAGAAAGCAAGACGCTCCATTCCCCCACACGATGACTGCAAAATCTACCCCAGTAATTCTCATCACCGGATGTTCGACTGGGTTCGGACGTGAATTGTCGCAAGGTACGGATTCAGAATAGTTTAACGTTGATCATGATTCATACAACAAATTATTCTCAGTTGCTTTGGAACGCGGATTTCGCGTGATCTCCACCGCCAGACGCGTCGAAACTCTGGCCGACCTGAAAGACAAGGGGGCCGAAACCCTCACATTGGATGTTACAGCTTCCGTGCACGATCTTTCTGCCTTTGCTGCAAAAGCATGGGCAATATAGTATGTGTCACGTATCCCTCGTTGCTGTCGAAATTCTTGCTTACCGCCGCTCCAGTGGACAAATTGATTTCCTCGTCAATAACGCGGGATACATACTGGGCGGCGCAATCGAGGAGGCAACGCCTGAGGAAGCGATGGACCAGTTCAACACCAACTTCTTTGGCTTGCTGACCACCACAAACGCGTTTCTGCCGTATTTCCGGAAGCGGCGGGCGGGGGTCATCGTGAACATCAGTTCGCAGGGCGGAACGCTCAACATAAGCGGTGCCGGGATTTACTGCGCCTCGAAAGCAGCTGTCGATTCGCTGTCCGATACTTGGGCCACAGAACTCGCTGAATTTGGGGTTAAGTCAATATCCATTCAGGCGAGTACTTCAATTATATGTAGACCATAAACTCATACTCAATGCAAACCCCAGCCAGGAGCGTTCCGCACATCCGTGGCAGCATCTGGTAGTATTCGGCACGGGTCCAATCGGATTCCGGAGTACGAGGGCTCGGAGAAGGTGTTCGTGGAGTACAACGGTGCCTCGGGAACCGAGCGGGGAGATCCAGCCAAGGCTGCCGCGAAGATAATCGATTTGGTGACGGAACCGGGGCGGGATCTGCCCCTGCGGCTGCCACTGGGTGAAGACGTGTTCGAAAGTGTACAGGCGTTGAATTCCCGGCGAGCCGCGGAACTGGAAAAGTTCAAAGCGTGGAGTGTGGGGACCGACTTCGATTAGTTGGTGTTTATAAATTATCGCTAACATAGTCTTTTAAATTACTGTGTGGTATCTCCCCCCCCACACTTGCTCTGTTCTCCTTGTAGTTTACATTACAGCTAATTGCGGTACCTAAGGTGCGAACAGTTTTTCTTTTCTATTTGGGATGCTCAGAAAGAATTCCCCGTATCTCGCTCAGTTCTGTATAAAAGTGGATGAAAAAGAGCTATATCGTCTCGCATTAACTGTGCACAATGGTAGACTCACATTGGCAAGGAGATGGAAAATTAACATTCATCCTACATTCAGAGAGCTCCGACAGTTGAATTCCGACTAACAGGCTTGTAAGATGTGTGAGTGACCTGATTTGTTGGTAGCACACTCTTTAGGGTACACGAAATTGTGTCGTAGAGTCAGATATCCCTCAATTGTGTCCTGCAGCACTTGGTGCATCAATTGTTGAAATCTCAAAGAAATATAGTAAATCGGCTATATCTTCATAATTGATAGGCTAAATGATGTGTTGCAGGGGCTCACAGTACCTCCCAAGCAATCAGAACGCCTTCAGGCACTCCCGGTAATGGAGAATGCGACATGAACACGCCAATTCGAACGCGACGCATCCCATCAAATGCGTGGGAGCGGTGGCGGTGAAGCACAGACACATTATGATTTGATGGAGACGCGTTGTGTTCGAATTTGCGTGCTCAGACCGTGTTTCCCGTCGCAATATCGTCATGCAGCCATAGATGTAATTGGAGCGGTGGTATTGGGTGCTTCTACAACTCGTTTGGCCTATAAATCATGTAATATGACATGTTTAGTGTATCTTGTTGAAATCTCAATGGATTCACCAAGAACAACTAAGCGGTAATGCGACTTTTCTGTCTGTATCAAACATTTATGAATACTTCGAAGTGTCTGCTGAAAGTGAACATTTAAACGCATTGGTAATAGACGTAGCTTATCACATGTAGGAACAAATGGATTGAGTATGGGCGATATACTGTGCAAAAATTCAAGATATCTTGCAGGGTTTTCGCTGACAACTTACATCTGATTTTTAAGTTCAGCTGACAAGCCAGAGGCTCTGCTGACATCCATTCAAAATGCTTGCATCATGGCACTACTTACATCTCCACATCTGCATGCATCTTCCTCTGTAATTGCCATCAATGATGCCATCAGATCGGCTTCCGTCTAGATCAGGTAAAATGCAACAATTTGAAAGTCTCTGGGTTCCTGGGACTCAGAGTCGCGTCGGTTAGCTTGATATTGAATGTAATTATGAAAACCACTCCTCTGGACATGGTGGTGGTATTATAAGGACCTTAATGAGCAAGAAACCTATATTGTGGCCTCCATTTGAAATAGTTATCTTGAGTCTCATTATCCTCTTCTTTATCTAATCATGGGTGGACAGAGAGCTTCAATGATACCTTATTTCTATTCCCGGAGGTCAGCACAACCTTTCAGGTCAGCCAACTCGGAAAACACTACGGTTCCTGTTTTAGGATTTCGGCACATTTGTTGTCATCAATGATACGATCAGATTTCTCACCTTCTCCAAAATCTAACCAAGTCCCTGCAATTGCCAGTGGATATATGTGGTGTAAGTGGTAGCCAAAATAGCTTGTATGCAATCATGAATGATTGGAATTTAATGCTGTGAGATGTCAGTCATGTTAAAAAAATGGTAAGTTGTCAGCGGAAACCCTGTATTCAATCCGGAGATGTCAGTCAATATTTTTTGCACAGTATATGTGCCATAATTGAGCGTCGGATCTGTATGTGCGTTTAGTCTCTTGTAAACAGACACGTGCACTACAACGTTAACTGCTAGCTCGCAAGCTCGCGATGTTGTAATGTACATTCCCCAATGGTAGAAGTAACTCTCATCCCGCTCCAATTTTTGAGCCATCTGGCCCCGATAACGGGGTCTCATCCGTTTCTGCGTCCGATGAGGGTTTCGACATGTCGTCAGGATGCCAAGACTGGAGTCCCTGCAAGATTTTCCGCAACCTGTTCAAGGTTTCGGGAGACGCAGCAGAGAGTGTCAATTTTCCCGCATAACCGTTGAAGGACTCGCAAATCGTCTGTCGAGCAATGGGATTATCGAGCCAGGGCCAAACGCGAATCTCGCCATCGTCGAGGTCAACACGATAGGTCAGGCCGTCGTGTTCATTTCTGGATCCTCCTGCATAGAGAGTCCAGCACCCATGGTCGATGATCGCCGCCAGAAGGCCCGGGGAGGACACAGCGGCAAAAACCTTGTGGATACTATTTGCAAGCCGGTACTGGTAAGAGTGGTGGATGGCTCCATGAGGAGCTTCGATAAGTTTTCCAAATGTTTCGGCTGCTTTATATGGCAGTACCGCAGAGCAACAGTGTTCGAGAAATTCGGCAAGGATAATAGTTCGGGCTTCGATTTTACGACGCTGTATGCATTTGTGTACCTTCTTCCACTCTTCTTCAGATATCCTATGGTCTGGACTCCTGCCAAGGATATCACTCGGAATCGAATATACGGAGGCTTCAGGTAGTATGCGATTGTTGAATAAGGCCCGTGCTTCTTCGGCGGTTGTATTCCGAGGTATTTCCAGTGCATACGTGATTCGCCATTTTATGAGGGCGATGATAGAAGCTGAAAGATGGGCAAATGATGGTCCCATAGTTGAAAGGGAGCTTAGGACAGCCTCAAGTTGAGTATAATTTGAGTCGTCATGGCCAAAGGCGATTGGAGACAAACAAGACAGATTCCACAATGCGGTAAGCTTGTCCTCTTGCAACGCCGACGGCCCTTCAGATAAAGTCGAGGGAAAATTAGACCACAAGTTGGAAATAATTCGTTCACTCGCCCGCAAGGCATTCTCAGATTCCGGATCGCCCCGGTTCAGAAATTTGACGATCGGGCGAGGAATTCGAACCCTATCTTCTGGTTGCCACAAAGACAGCAATATGGACATGATTTCGTCAATTCTCGCCGTCCTCGAATTTCCTGAGTAATTGGTATGCAAGCGGTGACCTTTGGTAGATATGGATCGCGACATGACGCGATCCATGCAGAACTCCAATTGCTGTTGGTACGCAGAGAAAGGCACTGAAGGGTCCAAGACAAGGACAGATAATGTTTCATCCCATCGATATGAAAGCGATGGCGAAGCGGCCGAACGGCTCAGATATTCAAACAGGATGTTGTAGGGGCCGGTCAACAGCCAGGATTTCGCGAGCTCTCGAAGCTCCCGACTGCTGGAGCCAGGCGGAATGGGTTTAGGTCGGAACCACTGGACCATGCCGGAAAATTTGACATCTATGTCGTGCAGGGAAATGGGCATTTGGTATGACTCCGGATTGCCGCCGCCGCCGCCACCCTCAAATTCGCACGGGTCGAGGTCCTTTGTGAGGTCGATTAGACGTCCGCGTACGCCGCAATACATGCTCCAGAGCATCATGACATCAGCAGATATGAAGTATGGGGCCGCAGGGTCGTCATTCCGAAGCGTGAATTTCTCGAATATGTGCGTGAAGTCCGAGTTCATGGCAATACTCGATTCGCGGGACGACTCTGAGGGTTTTGCGACACTGGCAATAGCCCACAGAGCTCTATAGCAGGTGATGCGCCGTCGTGTGCTGTCCACAGAACCAATAATCCGTGTGTCGCAGCTGTCGAGTAGAGATGCAATGCAATTATGCAACTGGAGATCGGGACGACGAATCAAACCCAAAATGTGGTCTTCATATGTATGCCGTCGATGGTCGGAACCCCACAAGAGATCGGGGATCGCCTCTATGAATGGTTCCAACTCCCGATTGTCCGCAAGCGATTTCATCGTCCAGACAAGCGCTCTGTGGTCGCGGTCCCATCGATTGTCTGTCAGAGCAGCCCGAGACATCGTTGCGACCATTGTTTGATTCTTCGAGGCCGGTTCAATACAGTCCTGGTTCTGTTTGCTTGAGTCTGCGTGTTCGGGATCGATGCAACGACGTCGTTGCAAACGACGCCAAAGTCGCCTACATCCCTGAAGGACTAACCAGCAGGCACCAGAAAGCGGGGTTCGGTAGGGACAGTCGAGGTACCGCAGCGGAAGGCAACTGAGAACTGCATACACGACCAAGACAATGAAGAGGATTGCGACGACGATGAACGTCATAATGGAATTGACAGGGATGAGAAATGTGGCAAGGCCGCAGAAGAAAAAGAGCAGAGATGCATGCAGGAGGAAGGGGATGATCTCCACGACGGTGTGCATGTGGAATCCCTTCAGGCCGTAGTACAGATACGAGTACACCCGAGCGCGAATGAGTGGGGCGGAGCACATGTCGGCGCGGTGAAGGAACTCCCGGGCCCATTGCTGAACAAGCGTCGCAATCAGGGCGCAGGCGAGACTAAATCCGAGGCTGATGAACCAGAACGAATTGCATACGACGGATGTCGCAGAGGGAGTGAATAGGGGGAGAGGTTCGACGTCGATGGTGATGTCAGAGGAAAGGGCAGCAAGCTGCAACGATATCCGCGCCAGAATCTGGACAGCAACGTCGTTGGAATTGCTGGTGAGGGTTTTGTAGCTTTCAATGAGAAACGCTGTTAGAATGGTCGAAAATAGCCCTGCCTGGAAATTCCGGCCATTAGGCATTCAGGTTCTGGCTGGCCAGGAAACACTGACGAATATGACCAAACCCTCCATATCGCCCTTCCAGCTCTCCACCAACGCCTTGTCGTACCGCGATGCCTCAGAGACGTATACCGTCCAAAGTTTAGCGGCCGCAGCGTCGTTTTCAGGATCATCCACTGCGCTGGCGCCAGACGAAGCAACTATCAGAGGCGGTGAGCTCACGTTTCCCAGCCATTCGGCTTTTCTTGCTCTCGGTCATGTTGCGGAAATGATCACTGATGCGGGTGGTGGTGAGGAGGACGACTGCCCGACACGTCATCAACGAAAAGGCTTCTGAATTGATTCTAATCGGAAGCAGATGAGAGGTGGAGGTTGTGCGCCTGGTGCGCTAATTTAGGGACAACTCTGAAAACTGCATTGCAGATGGTAGATATGCGATGATAGTAAGATCAAGTTACATGGGTATGTACTCCACATATCCGAGTGCACACGTTGGGGAAACTGAAAGGTATTCGCCGCGGAGGGATGGTTCAATATCTTCTGTATATTAATGTTGCGATGACTGGCTGGGGAATGTGTCAGGACAGAGATGACAGAACCAACGGAAAGAATCTCACCTGAAAATCGGAGCCTAGCCATTGCATCGCAGCATCCCGCTTATCCTGTCAGGCAAAGTACTCCAGGCGGGCGGCGGGTGCAGGAGTTTTGACGGGCGCGGGCAGATCGATGGACGCAACGCTGCTGCGCTTGCGTCGGCGAGGGATGTTTCCGGCGGAGGGCTCGAGGTGGCCTTTGGCAGGGATATTGGGAAAGGCGGGGGCGAAGGAGATCCACAGCGTGAAGCCGCAGCGTTCTCGCAGCGTGCGGCTGGTGCTCCCAGACTCACTCGCGATGGAGGATGAGGATGTGTAGGAGATGATGCACCCAAGCGTCTCGGGAGTCTTCATGGACGTTTCGACGGACATGATGATTCTAATCGATAGGGTGTTAGTTGACAAAGGAGAATGAGAAAGAGAGGAACGTACTAAGATTTCGTTACGGAATTGTTTGAAGATTGTGTGTTTGAGTGCATGACGGTTAGAAGGCTGGCCTTATATGTGAGGAAATAGGGACTGAGACATTTTTTCATCCGCGCTCTGGGGCATCCGCGGAGACAGAGCGGTCTCGACCAGTTCTCTTCGGGCGTCTCGGGACGATGTCTCAGACATCCGACCCAATGAATAACCATTGAGAGTTAGGTATACCATTACCACGGCGTTTGGGTGACTCGCAAGGGGGTGCAGGTCTGTGAATCCTGGTACCACCTGCCGGTCGGTTGGTTCAGCCACGAAGCCCAAATTTTTTTTCTGGGAGTAGGGCTTCGAACCGTCCGGCTTTGTGACGGGTTGACGGCCCGTCGCGACGGGACGGGTCCCGTCCGTCCAGCTTCAAATCCGCAATTTGAAACGGCCGGGTACGGGACGGGTCCGACCCGTCAACGTGGACCCGTACCCGGCCGTCGACGGGTCGACGGGTCCTGGGTGTATGTGCCCACAAAATTCATCTAATAGCATCCGAGTTGACATTTTATTACAGATTTTCACCTTCTGTACATATCTGTCAGTCGAAAATTGGTCGAAATAGTTTTATTTGGCCACGATCCTTGCATTCATTGCCATATCGGACATCTCGGCGTTGTTCAATAATTGATGCCATGTGAAAATTTTGTTGTTCCGTCAGTTTTATGCGCTCAGATGGCGACGTGAAGCTTACGGTATGTTCGCGGACCTCGATACCTTGTTTTCACTCAAAGATTTACACAAAATGAAATTCAACTACTGCTCACCCATAGAAGCCGTCACGACGGCCGTCAACCCGTCAACGGACGGCACCCGGCCGTCGGAGAGTTCGAAGTTTCATGGTGACGGCCGGGTGGCCCCGTTTTGGACACCCTGACGGCCGTTTTTCTGACGGCCGTCCCGTTTAACGGCCGGGTCGAAGCCCTATCTGGGAGACATGTTTTTTATGGCCCCAAAACAGCCAGAAAAGGTTGCGAACACCTCCAGAAATGTCTTTAAGATGCACAGACACCAGGAAGAAGGGAACATGTCTTCATTTGTCAGCATTGTCCATGGCTCCCAAAAGGGGAATATGCAGTTAGATGTTCGGCAATTCTCATCGACGATATAATAGTATCTAGTGATGTGCTTGGCTTGGCTTCAAGCCAAAAAGCCGTGAAGCCAAGCCCCGGGCTTTTGAAGCCAAGCCAAGCCAAATCGGCGGCTTTGGGAGGGCTTTGGCTTTGGCTTGCGACTTGGGAAGCCAAGAGCCGGGGCTTGAAGCCCTGGCTTTGCATCCTGCGAATCCTAATAATTTATGAGGATCAAAGCAGTTAGTTTCACCATCTAGGGAATACATCTACATGTATTTTTACCGAAGAACATTATACTATGGCCTGAAATTTGTTTTTCAACATCTCGTACCCAATATGGCAAATCCATCGCAAACCGGGATCTTCCGCATCGGCATAACAGTGCCGCAGACAGCTGGGAATATTTTCTGTGGGTTCAACAAAGGATCTGCCGTGTTCCTGATGACCGAAACTACCATGGCTTACAGTTAAATAAATGGCAGTCACTCTTGTGGGCCGCAAACAATTGAACCAAAAAAAATGCATAAAGCCGCGGCTTGGGCCAAAGCCAAGCCCCGGAAAGCCCTGGCTGGCGGCTTTGGCTTTGGCTTCAGGATCGTTGAGCCAAAGCCCCGTGAAGCCAAGCCAAAGCCGGGGCTCAGAAGCCAAGCCAAGCCAGAACATCACTATATAATAATACAGTACCATTTGTAGTGTCTAAAGGTTTGAAGTATTCCAAAAGGTTGGGCTGCAAGGCCTGCATTACGCTGAAGCAGCAGGAGTCTGGACGTAGTTCAAAGCACCGTTGGGTAGCCTGTAGGTTGATAAAATAATGGCAGTATTGATAAAATACCATTCAATGAGGAGATTGTCAGGTGCATAACTATCTGATAAACTGTAAAATCATTCCTGAGAATACAATATGTTCTCAACATGTGCCGTCGGGCTGTGGTGCAAAAAATTGAATTTGTTTCGGAATTGGCCGGATCAAAACACGTGATAGATTCCTATATGGGGATGGCTACGGTCGGTTGGTTCACCAAGATCCTGAAATTTTCAAAAACCGGCATCTGTCCCAAAATTCACGGACCTGCACCCCCTTGGGTGCGGACGAATCCGTTGCACACTCACCGTTCCAGTACAGTCGCACCCCCGGCAGATTGAACACACCGCGAACAGGCATGATACAGAGCGCGCACGAGTCACTCCTGCCAGATGGCGCGAAGCGCACTGATTCCATCCGCAGGTCTGGCAGCACCGCTCACTCCACATACAGATGGTGCCCCGCACCTGAAACATGTCCATCCCGTCTCGTCCTCGCGCACTCGTGTCCCTGATGCGCATCAATTCGCGTCAGCAGAGGCGCAGCACCGATCCCTGCGAATCGCGATGAATCCGAGAACCACATCCCGGTGCTGCACAGTCTCTCGCGCCGCACAGGCCCATCTCCCATGGAACTCAAACCTGCAGTGTGTCGGATTGCCCGCCAGCGCTTGTGCTTGTGCAAAAGGCGACTCGTCAGGACTGCGCCACCACCTTGGTCCATTCACCGCCCACGCCCAGGCTCAAGTGGTGTCTTCCACCTTCAACCGGCGCCCTCTCATTTGTGCCGCGGCCGACTCGGAGTCGATACTGGCGCAAACACGTCGATGCCCTCGACTTGACGCTGCCGCATGCGCGTCTGTGAGCATGCATAACCACCGTCGAGTCGGCCGATGCCCGTACGTACGTACACACCTCAGCTCCGCACCCGTCACGGATCCATCTCGTATCTTCACATCACCGCGAACGCTATGCTAACAGGCGTATATGGGGTTTTGATGTATCACTGGTGCCCCAACGACCGAAGCGCCGTGATACTGTAGTATTTCGACCAAGTATTCAGGTGACGTGTTACGCGGCCCTCTGAATTGAAGACTTTCGGACTTGGTGACGGTGACAATGGAATTTTGAGGCCAAAATAGGCCAAAAAAACACCAAAATTTTCGCTCCGGCATCCGCCGGAGCTCCATATATGGGAATTTTGTGGTGATAGCCGAGAAATGAAGACTTGAGAAAATGAATACTTGTGGTGACTCGTGACATGCCCTGAATACTTGGTCGAAATACTACAGTATATCATCCTCGCTGGCCGACCGAGTCGCCACCTCACGTGTTGATCACACACGTGCGTCTCTTGGCCCGCATGGCGCATGCGCCGCTCCGACGTGGGCGCGCGTGCTTGCGCCTGATGGTCCGTGCACGACGGCGGGTCGTCAAATCCAAATGCGGTGTGTTGATGTTTGTTATGATCAGCCTCCTTCGCCTCCTCCTCCCATCCTCGATCCACCCTGGGCTCGCTTCCGCCCCTCTGGCTGGCTGGTGGCCGCGTCCAACCCCATTTTCCGTGAAGGCGCATCCAACAATACTACTTATATGACATCAATCGTACCAACGGGATCTCAATTTCGTCAAAAAGTCGCCGCTGCTGGCACCGGGCGACTCCGCTACAGCCACCCTAGAACCCCCAGCTCCGGGCGGCGCCCACTACAAGGTGCCCGTTTCCAGATGGAAGAGCTCCTTCGCGATTCTGACGGCCCCCTGGCTCTCTCCAGAGCTTGCACAAAACTGTGTACCTACTCGGTACTCGTGCGGCTGATCCGCAGGCTCTGGCTTCGTTTTAGCATCACTGGGATGTATAAGAGGTGCGTAGGGACACCCTCCCCAATTTTCTAATCCTCACGATGCCCTGTTCGCTCTAAACAGCAAAAACCTCACCCAGCACCATATCCTGCGGGACCGCTTTGCTTCGTCTCATGGCACACTATCCGTGTAGCCTGTACTACGTCTCGGTATACACTACATGTTCCGCACCATCCGCATGTACTCCGCGGCCACGCGTGCTCTGCACACCGCCAATCTCTCTGCACGCAATAGCGCCTCTGGGCGCATAGCTGCCGTTGGCTCCTTATCTACGCCACCGGTCGCATCTGGGATGCACAATCTTTGGCCACATTCTCTGTGCCTCTCTTCTCGGCGCCCTCGCATGTTGCCTGCCGGATTCTCGCGCTTCTACGACGCGCAGCTCGTTGCTTCCGTCTTGCCTGATACGCGATACCTGCCGGCCTTATCCTCCGGCCCTCCACATCACCCCTTCGGCCTGGCGTCCAATGAAGGGCTCACAGACTGCCGTTTGGGCGGCTGCATCGCCACGTTCGACACTTGCACCCTGTACCGAGCTCTGTCCATCATGGACCTTCTATTGTCGTCCACCGTACAGACTTGTGACCGACTGTAAACCGATAGCTGGCCTCTCCTATAGTTCGCTTCCATTGTTCCTGATGCCGTCGCGGGACCTCTGTGCTCTTCTTACACGTTCCCATATGCCCCCTTTGACCCTTCCCCCGTTCCCGTTCACCGTCGATCACTCGTCTACGTGCTCTGTGATCCATATAACTCGCCTACCGATATGCCGTCCGCTTTTGGCGTCGCGGGCTGATTACACACGATGACAAAACCCGTTTCTGCACGTCTCGCCCCCTGTTCTTTTTCGGCCGCGGAATTGCAATTTTTCTGTTCAATCACACCATTTCTATACCCCTCCGTATTTTTCCCATGTACTATGCATCTATCTTAACTGTTTAATGTATGATTTACAATGCTCAAACTCGTATGACGGATGGAATTCAACATCCAGTCAAAATGAGTGCCAAGCCTATTTCGACCCTGATATAAATTACCGTGGCGGAGCACTTGCATCGCTCTCGAAGCAATATAAGCGTACCTGCGACACATATCTACACTTTATGAACCGTTTTTGACCTTTTCTAATGAAAACATTGATTTCGAACATCGTTCGAGTCGAAAGGTCGTCTGTTACTACATTGGGTACTAGGGTATTCTGCTTGTCAACGTCCGCATTTTATTCAACTTCTTAACCACACAGCTCCACTACATAAACCTATACATTTTTGCATTCAGTTTGACCAGGAGAACTTATTTATCATGTTTACACACCGAGATAAAGTTTTCTCACCTGCCATCGACTCGTTTTTTCAAACGGCTGATAATTTAGTACCTTCATTTTCAGGATTTTTTCAGGCCATTGGATTCCTTTTGCTGTAATATCATGTTCTGCTCACTCAAACTTTGTTTATAGTGTCTGAAACGGTTCGCAGAAGTCGGTTTTCGGGTGGAAAACACACTTTTGGCATTACCACTCATGTATTGCCCTTCAGTTCACAAATACGGGCATCCAGGGAATTGGTTCAATCTTCTTAACTGTTTCTCTCTACCAAACCACGCATATCGGCGCTAGTTTGGTGCAGTAGTGGCGGTTTTTCAGGAAGCTGATTTTCAAATCTGCCATCTTTGGTCTGATGTTGGCATGAGAAATTTGGTTTGTGGGTTTAGGAAGGTCTATGCAGTCAGATTTGGATTAATGATGTCCAAAGTTGAACACGAACGTGAACTCTCAACGGCTGATAGTTGTTTGAATGTATTTGTTGCTGACGGCATATGCGATGACAGCCCGGCTTTCTCCTCTTCCCACCACACGACTCGACAAGAAAAGCTGCAGCATGCAGCCTGGAACCCACCAAACCTTTTCCATCAACTCTTAGGCCTTCAATGTGATCTAATCTCGACCAAGGGCCCCACGGAACCATTCCGTGAGCTGTCTTTACATCCCTAGTAGCTGCTCTTCCGGTTTCTCAAGATATCTCTTCTCTTTCTACTCGCTCCGGGAACTCACAGCCCATTTCGACTTGTCATATAGGTGTTATATTCGTAACCACGGTCACACGTAACTTTGCTGGTGCCATCTCTGTACACAAAGCATATCGTCAAATTCGACGCCGAAAGGCATTCGGGTCCCGTTGAATTGAAGGCAGGGCCAATTAAAGGGATTTGGGGCGCTGGGTGATTGTGTACTATCCATTAAGGTGTGTGCAACCCATATTTAAGCCTGCTGTGAGCCCACCTCCACAAATGCGGAACAAAAGACTCATTTGGTGTGTTTCTATCCCGTGATATGTTTCCATCTTACACCTCCCACCTGCTATTCCATGCATGAGCGAGTCAATCTCGTCTCCTGCAAGGCCTGCTGTCGTTGACGGTACCCACAGCGTGAGGGCGTGAGGGCCAGAGGCTGCAGCGCCAAGAAACGTATTCGGCATTTCTAGATCACGGCGGGGTGCCCAGCTGTGCACGGAACGAGCGTGCATCGTCCTCGTATTGACTGTCCCACCCCGCCGCCACGAGTTCCACGCACGTCGATAGTGCGACTGCTTTGGTACGATATGCATCGCACTGTGCCGTGCACCGATGTTCAGAACTGCTCAACTCACATTCGGTAACTGTCTGCACGTACGTATGGACCGGTGCGGAACGATACATCCATCTGCATGCCCAGACGAGGCGGCGTCGCGTGCACGATGCACTGGTGAAACCGCCGAGTCCCGACCGATGACTGAATATGCCGGTTTCGTTGCGCCAGGCAGGGCAGATACACACTGCCATCGATTCATATTAACGCATTGATCCCACTGTACCATGCTATGCTACAATATTCACATTTTGCAACGTTTTTGGGCGAGTCGCAGTGGGGCAGAATTGGATTAAAAAATGCATATTCAATCGTTGGATTTGAATGTATAGTCTAGTTCTTCTGTAAGTGTTATCGCGCTACAGCTTCACAAGTAAACTATTTTTTTGACGATTTTAGCGGCACTTTTTGTGCTCATCGTGGTTGACGACGTTGAGCAACTTTGATGGCTATGTGCCCGAATGCGGATAGTGCTGCTCGTTGTGCAACACAGCGGTGACGCCTGTGATGAATGGCCTGTCGCTGCGAGAGCAGCTCTGTCGATTGATATATCAACCAGTTACGCCAACGACCGAGATTGTTATATCACGACACTTAGTAGTCTCTCTAAGACAGACGCTGTAATATCAACACTTGCTCGTGCCTCGCCTGATATACAGTCTGTTAGTTACCGCGCCTTGATTACCGGCGTCCCATCTTATTAGGTAACGATCAGCGATGCACGACCAAACAAACCACTAATTCTACGCGTTCTGGCCGTCATTCGATACAAATCGTACCCATAGATAGCTGTAGAGGAGCCTGAAAAGATGTATGTTCTCTCCCCTTTTTTCCCGCTTCTTTGTTACATCTCCAAGACATGTTTGCCTAATTGGGATGCAAAAACCCCTGAGTTTCTTTGAAGTCCTAGTTCTCGATCTGAATTGCCGGGAGAAGCTCGTTTCAAGTTGAGGCGGCTCACAGGAATCAGTTCAGACTCGTTAAAAAAGGTGGAGAATCATTTACCGCTCTCAACGCGTCAAGTCGCGTCTAGTCGCGTCAAGGATACCTGGCACGTGTCTTCCCAAAAGGGGTGCTTATATAATAACGCAGGACGCCTCATATGGTGGCGCGGTAACTAATAGACTAGACACTTAGGTGGATCACCGAGGGTGATATATCATTGCCCCAGCCTCTGGTGGCTAACTCTCACCGGCGCAGCACATATATACCCATCCTCTACATCGGCCTGCCTACCTCTGAATCCTGATGTGAATCCGTCCACAAGCGGGCGCGTGGAAGTTGTCTCTTGGTCTCTTTTCTGAATTTGCCCCCCCCCCCCCTCCGCCATCACCGCACGGCTCGCCCCATTTATTCATTCATACACGACTTGGAGGTGCAATTTCGCTTTCGAAGGTATGAACCGGCAGGGATGTTGGATTAGTAGGGATAGAAGGTGCTACGAGCGGCTTGGTAGCGGAGGGTCCGCATCTGCTCTTCGTAGCTCAGGCGCATTCGGGTCCAAGCCGTTATACGCCAACTTGAACTGTGTTCTCTCTTTTTGTCCGTTCGTTCCCTCGCTCTCTCTCTTTTGGCCGCTCATTCTCTCTCTCTCTCTCTCTCTCTCTCTGAAAGGAGGAGGAGAAGGGCATACGGTATGCCATCATTGTCAATTAAATTCACATCTCACTCTCTGCGGGAATACAGGTTCAATTGTCTCGGCCGCGGAGTTTTGGTCTTGCATGTTATCTAGTGCGGTCAAGTCACGGATAGGAAGGTCTCGACCGCGACGAGAACCATGCACGAAGCGTTTCGTCTCGTCTCCTTGCAGCGGTCATTCGCGCCTCGACACACGCAACTCGTTTCCTTGGCACTCCCCTGGACGATGATCCGCACAGCCCCGCCCTGCTGCGACCACCACCAACCAGCACTGTGCATTCTCTCGTGGGCGAATGTATTCCCGCACGCCCATCACCTCTGCCCGCGAATCGCTAAAACGTGCCTTCGCGTTCGCCATGCATCGCAACAATACCGGTGCCCGAGTTCCATCGGTGCATTCATTCGCTTTGTTCCTACTTACTTACTCCCTGTCAGATTTCTTCGTGCTTGGCAGCGTGACTCGTCTTCACTCCACGGAATGCGATCCCTCCGAGTGATTCGCTCACGAAAATTCCACACCGGCGTCCCTGCAATTCGAATTCGAACCATTCGAGGCAACTCTACCCACCAGCTGCGCCACCAGAAAGCAAGAAGTCGGCGCAATTCCGCAACAATACTAACTCCGCCGATGCGATCTCCTTTGGCAGCAAGATATATATGTACACGCCGCTCGCGATCCACATCCAATGCAACGCTCCACCCGCACGCACAACAAATCGGAGTTCTGATCCAGCTGAGTTTCGATGTCTTCGTTCAATGCTGCACATGCGTGTGCGTGTGTACTTGATTTTCACAGGTCTCCATTCAACACGATTTCAGCTGAATCTGGAGGCGGGGGATTCGATTCGGCCGACGCGCGTCGGAACAAGCCTCGCGTTGCCTTCGGGCCTGAACGATGGACGACGCTTACAGGGCGGGATTGGGATTACACGCCAACGACGGAGGGTCGGGGGTTCGACGCGCAGGTGATTCGAGAAGGAATCATGATGGGAGCGAACGGCGGAGGGGGATTGGGTACAAACAAGAACGGACGGTTTTGAGCAGGTTCGCATCTGCAATCCATCGGTTGGGACGTTGCCTTGACACGATGCAGCAGACTATTAATCACTGGTGGTTGGTTGCATCAGGGTTCAAACCATATTTAAAGACCTTGTTAACAACATTGGCGGCGGTAGAACGAAAGCTCAACACTGTTTCGAATGGCCCGAGGTGCATAAATGAACAAGGATTATCATTCGGTGGTTGGTACATCCTAAAGCAATGTTAACGTTCGGGATGCCCATTCCGATGCAACCCGGAATTCAGCAACCAAACAGTGCGATATAATGAAGGACAGGAGAGTACAGCGAAGGCTTCGTAGCTGGATACCCACATCTGCCATCCATGCGTTCTCATTTCCCAGTGCTATGCCGCGGAATATAGAGAGAGCCTGTTCAATTCGGGTCGAAGCCATGCATTCAAGCAGATGCCCTTTTTGTCTTCACCTCATTTTGGCTCTTCGGGTCAAGACCGAGATGTACTCACCACGGTTCGAACTTGACTCTTGAACACTGAACCTGTGTCTTGGAAGATTTGAAGCCGCCTTGTAAGCCGCTATAATAATAATTGACCCGGAGGGAGGCACTCTGTTCGATTCCCAATCCGAAACCTCAGAATTCAATCAAGGACCTTCAAAAACAAAAAGGCACCTGTTCGATCTGGAACCTCTTGAACCTGATCTTTTTTGTGGATGGTAAACGGCTGCAATTCATCCTTCAAGTCCTTAACATTTATTTAGAGAATTTGCCAGCCCTCAAAACATGTTGCGGCTCTTGATCAAACTTGCCTAAAACATAGAGATATGTTTAGCGGCGTGTAGAGAAGGGTAATTAAGGCTTGGTGGCGGGTGGCCCGCATCTGCTTGATCTGCTCGCTGTTATTTTCCCATGAACAACTCAGCGGAAATTCACCCCGTTCGATTCGGGGCCAAGCCAATTTTCAATGGCTTTTTGACTCCTCGGTCCAGGTGATGTTTTACGAGTGTTTTACGAGTGTTTTATCCCGGAATAGGTTTGGCAGAGGCCTTAAGGAGGTTGAGAGCGCAGTCGTTTGTGGTGATGCAAGATAGAATCAGAAGAACTTGAGATGAGAAAGACTGCAATGGGAGGTCAACCAGGAGACGTTTAAATTTCCTGATGCGGGCAGTAGAAATCTCTGAAAAGGAATAAAATCCATTCAATAGCTCATCATCCAGGCTCTGATACCATTTTCACAAGCAATTCACAGGCGAAGTTGACCTACTAGTAGTATCGGAAAGTTCAGTTAAATCGAGACTGAACTTGTCTCGGTGGGTTGAGATTGACCTCAGGTATAGATAGGAACGCAAAGTGATTGGGAAAGACTGGTAGCGAGAGGTCCGAATCTGCTCCACGGTATACTGTAGCAGATCGTTTAGCAGAGATAAATAAACCCGTTCAACGTTTCTGTGGGAATTGTGGACGCTTGTTCCTCATAATTTAATGAACGCAGCGGTTCGCATCCTTTGTATAATTTCTATGAAACCAGTCGTTTAGTTTGTGTTCAATACGATGGGTGAAGAAATACGGTAGGAAAGGCTTGTTGGCAGGGCTCGCAATTCCTTCGCATGAAAATTTACATGCTGAGATCGGTAAAACCACCCTTTCGATTTGGGTCCAAGCCATGACCATTTGCAATTCGAGGTTTTTAGCATCGACTCAAGATTCAACAAAGTTTATTCCACGCCGGGGACTGAAATAACGGTGCGCCAGCCGAATGGTGACCAAGTTAGGAAGGCCTTCAGGGACTTCAACTTGTAGCACTCTCGATTGATTCCCGCTCTCGAATCTCGATTCGATAAATTTACCTTGATGCAGATTTGTTCACAGATTCAAATCTCCGGATTCAACCAGCCGAAGACCCTGGGGCGTAGCTAGCTACAGAGTAGAGTGAAGAAGGCTTGGTGGCGGGTGGACCGCGTCTGCAATCTGTCGGTAGTCTGCACGAGTGTATACAGGCGGAGTAACCCGTTCGATTCGGGTCCAAGCCATGAACGTTCCTGGACGACTTTTTACATCAGTGCCCTCCCCCAACCTTCATCCGGATTTTTATTTGGGAAGGAGAAGAGCTGGAATAAGGGTGCCCCGAGTGAGTCGGGTCGACTTGAGGAAGATCATCATAGAATTCAACTTCAAGCGCTCTTCATCCTGAATGAAATTGTGACCTTGGGAGGGACCCGAGTGGAATGTATATTGCGATGGAAAGCCCGAGGTTTTGAATTCGATAGGATGCTCAGTGAGTTCTCCTCGAACTTGGCGTTCTCGATGAATTCAGTTTAACGCGAATTGTTCAAATCTCGAGGCGTAATGCAACCCAGTAAAAAAATCGTCCATCGTAGCTAGCTACAGAATAGGCTGAGCAAGGCTTGGTGGCGGGAGAACCGCATCTGCAAGCCATTCTCCTCTGCCCTCTGTGTGCAGCAGAATATAACCCGTTCGATTCGGGTCCAAGCCATGGGTGGTAATGATCAAACATTTTGTATACCCGACCGAAAACCTGAGGTTCTGAATTCAAAGAGGCCGTCAATCAATTCAGGGAGGGCGCTCTTTGTGATACAACCAGCTGTACAACGGATAGAGGACGGCTTCGTAGCGGGTGGCCCGCATCTGCACTCTGTGTGATGTTCTTGAAACGTTTCCACTTATCCAGTAGAGTACCCCGTTCGATTCGGGTCCAAGCCATGTAACCTTTCGAATCCAACCAGTTCTTTTTAGTTTTTTTCATATCCTCCCCCAGGCTACCGCCTAGTTTTTCGTGCAGAACGCCGTGCAATAAGGGTAATCCGGAGCGAATCATTTAGAAATCACGACCACCTCTGGATACATCCTACTACCAAAATTCAACTTGACGGGAATGGTTCAAATCTCGGAGTAGCAGTTCCCAGTCCTTCAAAGTTGATGGGTATAATCAGCTGCAAAATACATCGAAGAGGGCTTGGTGGCGGATGGCCCGCATCTGCGCCACATCATGAGCTGGGTTACGAATTATCAGCAGAGTAGCCCGTTCAATTCGGGTCCAAATCCTATCGCACGTTTCGCTAGTACTCTAATTTTTATTTTTTTATTTTTCTTGCCTTCTGCTTCTTTCTTGACAATGCTGCCCCCCTACCTCATTTTCTTTAACTTGCCCTCAATTCATGTCCGGGTTTCAATGAATTTCTTTATATGCGGGCAAGTATATATATACTTAATTGTCGGGACAGAAACGACGCATCGTATTATGTTGCCGTAACTACACCACTGGTCACAGGCGATCCGCTCAACAGAACTGGACAATGTTGATTTTTTCGACTGAACGAACCAAGAACGAACTGCTCCTATGGATGCCTGGCGTTGGCTGCGGTTTATTGAGCGGCGGTAAGAGGCAAGAACGAGCTCGCCCAGGGCATGAATGGATGAGAGAGTCACACAGTACTTACTTTTGTACTGAAGCGTCCGCGGAAGAATGAAAGCGCCAGCCTAGGCAAGGTCAGTCTGATCTGTGATCAGATCGGATTAAGCGTTGGTGACGTCACCAGCGCCAAAACTGAAAACACCCTTGCTCCCAGCATCCACCTCCTCAGGACGGGGAGGTCATCCGCGTCTCGACTCAGTGCGTCCCCTCTCGATGCCGAACACAAAATAAGTCGCAGACACGGAGGCCAGGCCCTTTAACCTGTGAGACGAGAGGGCCACAGCCGCGCGCAATGAACACAGAGGACAAAGGAATCTGATTATGTAGCAGTGTAAACAAGTTTCAACTGTACGCCTGTAATGTCTATATTCTAACAGATACCTCTGCGGCCGTTAACTATCCAGACTTGGTTGATGGGCCTGGTGATTGTTACTAGTCAGTAGGGGAAGAACAGAAGAAAGAAAGTTGACCGACCTCGATAAACAACCTTAGTGGCAGAAAGGGCTCAAGCCTTTCCTCGTGTCCATCGGCGACCACGGTTGAGAACCATTGCAAAAAAATACGGTCCAGGTGGGCGCGGCTGGAGCGAACGGAATGAGAATACGCCGCGATATGGAGCAAGTAGTCAAGACGGAGCCGGGAAGAGCCAGGATGGAGCCCAGTCTCCTGGAATATGATGTCCCGGTGGATTTTGCGAAGGGCATCCCACTCCTGCGGATTGTCAATGAGACTCTCATCCTGTAGGAAATGTGAAGCCCGAGTTGCATCCCACAGTGGAAAAACACCTGAGCCTTGCCAGTCGACCAGGCCAACCACAGAACCCGACGGAGAGACAAGGATGTTGTTAAGTTGAAAGTCGTCATGGCAGAGTGTGAAGTGCGAGTCATCGAACTCTTCTGAAGGGACAAGGAGGATTGCGGCTAAAAGAAAAGAAAACCACCGCATCGCATATGCGAGGGGCATGTCGCCGACGCCACCGTTGCGATTGCGCCACTCGGTGCGCTCCAGAGTCCATGTGTTAGGGTTACTGATGAGCAAGAGCTCACAGCGGAGATGGGCCTCCATGAAGTGTTTGGACGATCTAAATGGGCCGCGATAGTGGTCGCGCAGAGCAAAAGGGTAGGTTGAGGAGGGCGTCAACTGTCCGACGGTGCCGTCGGCGTCGATGATGTTTCCAATCATGGACAAGGGAGCCTGGAGGAGCTCGGCCTGAATGCGTGCCACCCCGCTCACTACTCCCTTCCGCTGCTTAGGCGACATGGAGTCCCAAGAGGTGCCCAGACTTTCCCCTGAAATCTGGTGTGACAGGTAAAAGGTGCACAGGAATGAATGGTCAAGGTGACATACCCTCTCCATAAGCATGTAACGCGTCCCAAGAGCGTTATTGGTATTGGAATCAGAATGATACACTTGGGGCACAGGGATTGACGTGTGATTCCTGACATATGCAATGGTGGCGATCTCCAAGTGACGGGGTAGTTGGCACGGAACAAAGTACGTGTGAGGTGGCGTACCTCAGAAATAAATTGCTGCGCAAGAAGATCCGATGGATACCGAGCCGCGTCGGCAGAAGGACCGCCTCGGAGACGGGCCAGCGCATCTGTCCCATCTTCGAACGTTAAGAGGAATACCTTGTAAATCGCGGGTGAGATTGCGCAAAAAATGGAACAAGAGCAAAAGCCAAACGAACTGTGTTGAAGCCACCCTGAGCTATGGGGTATGACCCGGTGCAGCGCTTTTTCATGACTCGAGTGGCTTCATCGACCAAGCTGGTGTATGACTCGACAAGACTTAGAACGCTTGCCGATGCCTCCGAGTACTCGAGGAAGGTTCGGAAAGTCTTGACGAGAGCAGTGAGGCCAGGGTCCTGGGCTAGATAGTGGGGGAGGTCGCCCGACACCGACATGGTGGTGTTAGTGGTGGGTGACGTTTGCGAAGTAGGTTCGGATCAAGACACCGATCAGTTGTCAAGCCGATCATGACCGAGACCGATAAATATACCCTAACTAGTGTTGCCGCGGTCCGGTTCGGTCCAGTTCATGGCCAAAATTTTCCGAACCTTGAACTGGACCGTGGGTCCGGTTCAGCAGAATCTCTGAACCTCGAACTGGACCCAGGTTCGCGGTTCGATGGGGTCCAGTTCAGGTTTAGTAAGGGTTCGGACGGGTTCGAACCCAAAAAAAAATCCCACGGTTCATATTCCGCGGAATAACACGAAATTAACTTGCTAGATACTTGCTGCAGTTATACATCCTCCTCCTCCTCCTCCTTGAATGACCGTTTTTTTCGAGCTTAAGAGTCTATTTGTGAAAATACCGCGTGTCGTCACCAGGTCACAAGGCGTGCATCCTGTCAAAGCGGCGCAACCTCGCGTTTAAGAGTGCCGGTTCTCTGCAGTCTTGGGACTTGCCTCTTCTCCCCCGCATACCTGTGGGTACCCTCGCTTTTCCCTCTCCGTTTGTTCACTTACCTCTTCCCTGCTTAGCTCACTACGATGGGAGCACGGTGCAACAATCCGCAATGCACGTTCAAGAACAGCACTCAATGGACTCCTAATACCATCGGGGACGGAACGTACTCCTGTGGTGGCTGCCGCACCGGGCGTTACACACACACGATCCCTAGTACCGTGCAGCCAGCAACACAAGCAGAGAAGGATGCCACTGTGAAGCGCGAACGCGCCAACAATAATTAGACCTGTCGTGAGTGGGATCAACTCTGTGTCTTACTCTGCGTCACCTTGCCTGTCAAGGTCTCTTCACCCTCATAATGGCACCAGTTTTTGGGTCACCCGGGGATCCTAAATGCTCCCACTGGTTCTAGGCATCGATTTAACACAGAGTTTACGTCTACCTTACCTCAATCCAACTTCCTCTTGCTTTCATACTGGACTTCCACATTAGTTTTTACAGGCCTCGCGCAGCAGAGCTCCTTAAAGCACTAATTATTTAAGACGTCTGCAAGCACCTGTACCTCAGAGTCTGGTGCCATTCTTCCCCAAGCATGGGCTATTCCGACGCAGTCAGAGCTTTCGAGTGATCCTCAATTTCCCTGGTACTGTCAAGGGTTTCACAGCCTCCGCTTGCTAATTTCGTTACTGGTGCGTTCATTTCTCTGCACGCACGGACAGTGGATCTAGGACCGCATCACCCCATGTAAGCTTGAAAAGGATATTACTTCCCATGGTTCGCGAAGCTTCCGGTTGAACATTGGCAGAAGAGCGGATGGCCCTCTCGGCCATCCAGTGCTCAAACCGGCGGATGTATATGATAATTCGGAGGTGAGAGCAGTGGCGCGCCAATATTACAGCAATTAACCCCGCGCGGTTCAGAATGCAAATAATAATTCCGAGTCGACTTGAGCAAATGGGTGTCTGACAGTAGTCTCTCATAGCCAGACGCTTCAACAAAATGAAACTCGTACCTCGCTTGTTGAAGTCTGTTAGTTACCGCGGGGTCTTGACAAGTGACTCGTGTGTGACATGTCGAAGTTTCAAGTCGGATACTTAGACTCGGATCGCGCCAGAGTTCCTTTCAAGTTAGGTAGACAGAAACCGAGCATGTAAAGTCCGGAATAGATCTGGGAAAGCCAATGGGAGCCATCTCTTTCCTTCAAAACGACTGATGGTGTGAAGGGGAAAGATTCGAGTGTTTATGCGTGTTATGATTACAGTTCGATGGCCCCGACCATTATCAAGTGATGATCAAGCCCTCCTGGTTCCCTCCACTCATGCCCAATTACCCAGCCGACAGTATCGCCCACAAAATCAACGAGCATTCATGCGGATTACCCGATTGTCCCAACTCTAAGATCAAGGGGGCGACGATGCGCCGCTGCGCGCGTTGCAGAACTGAATTTTACTGCGTAAGTACCAGGGATGGCGCCGACCACGGCGTCTGGATACACGGAGGCATCGAACCTGTCGAAGTCGGACTGACTTCTGCACAGAGCACAGAGTGCCAACGCGCGGACTGGGGCCGGCACAAGACTTGGTGCAAAATCGAGGTTGAGCGCGAGCGCATCGAGCAGGCCAGGGGCGATTTGCGTCCAGGACTAGCGGAGGACTTTGACGCCTGGCGCAGCGCCATGGGGCCTATGCTATTCATTTGGATCTGCGTACATGGTTCGTATCTGCCCTTTGTCACGCCAAAGGTGAGCTCATGTAGGTGTGCATCTTATCATTAGGCCTCGAAGTATTTCGCGACCCGGAGAACATCCGCAACAAGTTCGTGCATCTGTCCCTGAAAGAGAGGAGCGTACGTCCGACCAACACGCTGAAGCTCTTTGAGCTGGTCAGCATCACCACCTACCCGCGCTCGGAGATGCAACGGGTGATGTTGGTGGACCCCGTGTCGCACGCACAAGTTGTGGAGCAGTTTCGCGAAAGCAACAAACAAGCGCTGGCGCAGGGGAAGGCGGGCGTCGCGCTTCTGGATGTGTCGATTGCCCCTGCGCATGGGGACGTCGAGCGCGGCGGCCTGTTCCGCTATATGCCGGTTGTATTGAAGATCGAGGCACTGGAGGAAGAGGTGGACCCAGAATGGAAAGAACTCATCAAGGACATCATCAACAACGGTACAAGCATCAAACGAATGCTCGCGGATAGGGAAAGGGCAGGAGCGGTGTAGGATAATCCGTATGTTTTCTGTTGATTTTTGAATTGCAATGTACTTTGACTCTGTGCCGACTGCTCGTGCTAACTATCAGGAAACTGGCATCCTCAAAGGTACGCGAGCACCCTGGTATCGACTCTAAAATCACTTCTGCAAGTCCTTGCCTCATCCACAACTATTCTGATTCTTGCCTGAATCGAGCCTCAGGTATCAGGCCACACATCCGAACGATCATCGATCCGTCCGTGTTGATCCACTCGACAGCGAATAGGTGCAAAGTACTTACGGTCACACTTCGATAGTAACGAGCACGAGCAGGCGGGGCTTGAGATTATGGGCATTCGAGTTTTATTAACTCGAGGTCCGCAGAAATTATGTAGATATTCTGACCTCCGAGTCCACCAATAATGGCGGTAGATTGTGATTGCGGATTTTTGATTCAAAATCCTTTGTGTGGGGACTGTCTGTTGGAACTTGAATGGGGCGATACGCACGTACATAGGGACATTGACTGGCTGAACATCGTATGAAATTCTGCCACCACTGCGTGGATGTTGAATACTGTAAGTTCCAAACCGAAGACCCTCACTCGACGGTTCTGATTAGGCGCGGAGGTACGTACAAACTTTACCCAAGTACACGCACCCGGAGTATCCAAATATGCGAGCGGGCAAGACGTGTACACCTCCGTTGATAAATCCGCGCCTCGTGCTGCCAGCTCTCACTTCTGTACTCTCACGTTCGCGTGAAAGTGGGAAGTTACCCGCCTCTCGACTGTAGAACATCAGCAGCAGAGAGCCCCAACGCACTCGCATTTATCTTCTCTCCAGTATACAGATGCGCGTCACAATCATCGGCATCGGAAATGTCGGCTGTGCTCTCGCCGTCGACCTTGAGAGCCGCGGGCACACAGCACTACTCTGGGCCGACCCCGCCTATCGCACGACGCTTGACACCATCCGCACAGCCCAACAACTATCGTCCATCGGCATCATCGCCGGCACCTTCCGTCCGCAGCCTGTCGAGTCGCTCGAGGATGCCATTGCATCCAGCAAAATCGTTATAATCGCAACTCCCTCGGCTGGGCATGATAGCGTCCTGGTCGAGCTCGCGAAACACGATTTACGTGCACACACCGTCATCGCGATCTCTGGCAATTTCTTCTCGCTCGTCGCCACCAAGCGGATAAACGCCAGAGCCATTCTCGAGACGGTCTCCTCGCCATTCGGGTGTCGCTTGACTGGTGATGGCCAGACGGTGTTCGTCAAGAGCATGAAGGCTCGGCTGGATATTGCGGCAGCATCGCGGATCCCCGACGCGGCGCTTCAAGACGAGATCGGAGAGGTCTTCCGTGCGCCGCTCGCATGGTGCGCAAACGCTGTCGAACTCGCACTAATGTGCTTCAATGGCGTTATCCACCCCGCGGCAGCGCTACTGAACGTCGCACGGATTGAAACAGCGCCGGACTTCTTCTTCTATTGCGAGGGCATGTCCCGATCCGTCACCAAGGTCCAGGAGGCCGTCGATGCGGAACGGATACGCATCGCGAATGCCCTCGGGTTCGCGCCGGAGGCGTGGCTGCAGGCGTACAAGACCATCTACGGAACGACGTACCCCGACGTCGCGACGCTCGTCGCGGACAGGACGATCGCGCATAATATGACCAAGGGAGCACCTAAAAATGTAAAGCATCGGTATTTCACGGAAGACATTCCATACCTTCTGGTGCCGTGGGTTCAGCTGGGCGCACTTCTTGGGGTGCCCACGCCAAACATTCATGCGCTGATCGTTTTGGCGTCGAGTGCAACCGAGACGGACTTTATGGAGACAGGGAGAAATTTGAAGGCGCTGGGGTTGGACACGCTCTCGAGGGACGATTTTCTGCAGAGGTTCAGTGCAGCTTCAGTTGAACAGGCGGGGTGACGAAAGATTTGTACCAAGAGGGTTTGGATGGTGGGAAGTTGCCAGGAACGGCGGAACGAATTCGTTGGGTGTATCTCAAGAATCGGCTTGGAAACGGCAGCTGCCGCAGAGATTATTGTCAAGGAAATATAGTAGGGTTCTGGAGGTTATGATTGGTTTCCCAGTCCATCGAGAGAGAAAAAAATGGCGATGTGGTGGGTGTTGAAAGGTAACCGCGTCGTACGAGTCAATACGACATAAAGGGAGAAGACAAAACTGGGTCTACGGCTTTTAGGTCCGATGCCTGCCGACAGGATCCGATGATCCGAAGTGCTTGAGCTTCGAACTGCTTTGTAAGCAAACTCGATTCGAACTTTTTATTCAACTCAAGGGGCTTCGAAGATAAGCAATTCCCTTATGGGGTTGAGGGAGGGAGGGGTCAGCGAGGGCCTGAAAATATTTTTTGGTACCATTTTTGGAAAGTTGGTTTTGCAGCCTCAATTCGGACAGAAAACATATCAGAAATTTTTCAGACGTTGTTTCGCCATTTTCTCAGTTGTTGAGTTGATTTTGTTCAGCATTTTGGTGTCATTTGGTATTTTTGCCGCATTTATCCATGACCGGCAAGTGCTTCCGACTTTCGGCAAGTCCCAAGTATGTACCAGCTTTTTTGTTGAGGACAAAATTATCAATGCCACTATTCCCAGCTACCTTGAAATGCTTTCGGCTGCAAGTGGGAAATACTTGCACATTATACGGGTTGAAATACTTCCTCCTAGAATGTGAATTTGATGGCCGAAAGCTGAGATTCACACGCCCGACCGTGGGAATACCCCTCGGTTACGCTCGGCCCGCTCGGCTAAGAGGGAGGGAGGGGCAGCCAACCCTCCGAAAAAAAAAATGGAAGGTATGTTGTGATTTTCGCATTTTCAAACCCCCTTGATTCAACTCCGTTAAAGTATCTTCGCGGCCGTGTCTACACTCAACTGCTGTGGATGCTTTTCATGTGCTCTTCTGCTGCTGTCCTCGCCTCACTGAGGCCTGCGATCATCCCCAGCGAAAGCGTGTGGAAGTCAAAACAGCAGATGAGGATCCGGTACCCCTCGTCGATGCGCATCTTCACCATCTCAGGACCCAGTGCCGTCCCAAGCAGTGGGAGATTTCGCTCCTTTGCTACCCTGGTCGCCTTTTGCACCGCCGCGACGTATTCCGGTTCGGTGCCAGTCATTGCTAGGGATAAACCCATGTCGAGGCGCAAATCGCCGGCTAAGAGGCATATTTAGCAGCAGGTGTAAGAGTGTCAGTGGACGACACGCACTGCCAATCATGAACGCCGAAATTTCAGGCATTGCCATGATCGCTTCGAGGTTTTGGATCCCTAGGCGAGACTCGATTTGCGGGATTATCGCGACGTGCTTGTTGGCGAGTGAAAACACGGTCTCTCCTTCGCCGGCGACGTCCGTCACACCTGGTATCTGTTTTTCCTTTCAGCGTCAGGAAAGTCAATATCCTCCTTGAACGGGAATCGTACGAATGTGAATGGGGGGAACGACCGATGACCTATCGGGCTGGAAGGACACAGAGGCCTAGTTAACGACGCGACCATGGTTATTGAAGTACTTACGGGAAGCGGCACGCGTTGATTACCTCCTTCATTTCCTCCACGGTCTCAAGGTGGGGGACGATGATCCCCGCCGCGCCAGCATCCAAACACCAAGCCTAAATGAATTGAAGTAAGCCATCGCAGCCTGTGGTTGAAATTATACAGTCCGCACCATGTAGTCAAACGCCGTCTTGCTGGGCACGCGCACGATGGGAATCATCTTGCCGCCGCTTTCGTGGATGATGATTTGGATGCACTCCACCAACAGCGTCGTAGACCATGCGACATGCTCTGCGTCCTGCGCCCGTCGTGAGTACCTTGCCTCATAATATATTGGGAGAGCGGATGCGACACACAACCCAGCAGATATCGGCTCCTGTCGCCGCCACCGTCTTCGCGACGTGGGTGCTGGGATAGCTCAGGGTGTTCCCGATGACGATCTTCCCCGACTTGAACAATGCCTGCAGGTTGCTGGCCTGCTGCAGGGTCGGTGCTCTGTGCTGGCCCTGCGTGTCCGAGTTGAAGGTGAACCGTGGGGCGGCGGCAGTCATTTTATGAGGGGAGGTAGATCGTTTACTAGTGGAGAGTGAAGAGCTGAGTGGGTAGTTGAGTACCTATCGAGGCCCACGGCGGCCTTCTTATAGCTTTTACGAACCATGCTAGGATACCGTGCTCTCCGGGCTCGCGACGGTCAGCCCAACTAGTCCGCTCAGGGTCAATCAGCGGCGACGCGGATTTACATAGACTCTGTGGGGGATATATGGGAGGAGCAATGCAGAGCAATGCCGGGCTTGCGTTGGCTTATCGTACAAACTCATTAGCGCTCAGTGCCGCACACACGTAGCCCTGCCGTCTTCTCATCTCTCGTTGGTCAAGTGCTCACTTATGAGTCAGTCAAAGGTTGAAAATAGAAGCAGGTTCGGTCTGTCTTCATTGATTCATTGATTTCATCGCCGCTCAATTCCAACTAAACCAATGGAAACCATCAGCCTTTCACTGCCAGCGTCCCGCTGTATCGGGTTCTTGCACTCGAGTGCAGATTCGGACCCGAAAAACAGTACTTTTGGGAGGCAGGCATCGTTTCTCTTTTTTTTCCCGCTCTTTTCAAAACCCCGGCGATCTCTCAGTGGGGTACTTGGCGGAGTCCCGGCGCATGGTCGCTATTCAGGTCTGTTCGAGACCTCGACATTAACGGTCTCACCTGTGGTGAGAAAAGCGCTGTACAGCGTTGTTAACTGGATTATCCCACCTCGGTCACTCGTCCGAGATGCCGGCATTGGAGATGACCGCGAAAATTATTATTAACTGGGTTGCCAGTTGAGACTGAATGGAGAACGCACTATACACTTGAAGCCGAGGTCTGTAAATGCGAGGTGCCTGACAGTGGTTATTTGCATAAGGATGTGGCGGAGGATGAGGAACAGGAATTGTCAGAAATCAGCAACAATATTTTGTTCCTGACCCAATACTCTTGGCGAAGAGCCGTGTGGTTGATTGAGTCATGATGAGGATCGTTTTGAAATGAACCGTACGCATCGGAGATGCGGAAGCTGAGCGGCAGGATGTATAGTGTAGGTGTTCGAACGGCCCCCTGGCTGTGATCCACTCCCTTCCTTCCTTCATGTGGATCTTGGTTGGTGATGTCTTGCACTCAACACGGCCGGAGCAACGTATAATGTTCGTCAATGCCACATGCTACGGTAGAGCCCAGGGAGGCCTTTCCGACACATTCATGAGCTCCTCCATGCCAGAAATATAGCTCCCCCAACCGTCCCAACTAAAAGAGGGTTAGTCTTCGCGTTTGAAGAGTGCAAAGGGATATGACATACTCATATCCTGCCGGAGTGTCGGTGAGCACGGCGAAGGAATCAGGCGACAGTGTTCCGAAACCTGCTTTTGCGGAAGTCAAAGGAACTACACAACGGAGGAAGGGTAAGTGTACCAGTTGAGTTCGAAAACAGCACTGGTTCGGTCGAGCTATCGAGTGCATCTGGGAGTCGATCATTGCCATCCTTATCCTTATCCCATGTATACAACGGCTCGTATCCCGGCAGTCGACCCAGATCATCAGTGTGCATCGGAAGCTCAAGGATAGAATCGAGCTCAAGGCCAGGTATTTGACCGCTGAAGAACAGCGGACTGGATGGGACTTCGTTTGTCTCTTCTGAAGTGCGATCCGGGAGCGGTGGCTCGGGATCGCGGCGCTTCAAAGGGTTTGGGGCATACTGCAAATCCATATTTGCCGCACTCATGAGCTGGGTAATAATATCACTGAAGCAAGGATGAGCTGAGGATCGGGTAAAAATTGGCCAGCGTACTGTTGCCGGCCAGCAATCTGCCACCTGTGGTGTTGTTTGAGATAAAGGTCATCGTCTTTGAAGAACGGCTTCACTGACCGTGTTTCGTAGATGCTGAGAATGTGCAAACAGGTGTCGACATCGCGGAGGGATTTCTGCGGGTCGACGTTTAGGCCCAGGCGCCGTCCGCCCCAGAGATTGAGTAGGAGGATGATGGAGGCGTCGAACACGGCGTTCTGCGAAATTGTGTTGCAGTCCAGTCCTGTAAGCGGGGGGATATATAAGTGGAAGAAAAATGTACCAAGATATGCGGGTTGCAGAGAAAACCTCGGCGCAAAGCTACGTCAAGTACATGGCAGCAGGCACGCGCAGAGTTGGTGCAGATGGCCAGAGAGGGGTAGTGCTACTGAGGTTAGTACAAGCCAAATTTTTGTACCACACATACACACTTTTGATATTTCTGGCGGGGGCTTCCGAACGGAAAAGCCGAGGAAGAGGCGATGAATGTGGATTCGAACTGAATTACACTTCATGATTGAACAGCACTGAGTGGCGGGAAACTGGACGGACCATGATAATATCCAGCATAGAGGTCCGCACTCTGGGCTCCGAATATGGGGTCTGCTCGATGTGGGTCCCATTTTACTGGCAGTTTTCAGCCGCGAACGAACACTGACTGTTTTGAAGAGTGCATTGAGACTCACGATGACTGGGGATCGAGTCGACCCACGCATTGAGAGCAGAGCTGATTTAAATAGCTGTGTGATTGGGAGGGGGAGTATACATATGGGCAGGGGGCACTGACTCGAGACTGGCGACCGAATCCTGTTTTGATTGTTCGGTGGTGTTTTTTTGTTGCACCCGATACTGTTGATGGATTATGAGAAGAACAAAACCACGTATGCGAAAAAGGGAGGGACTCACGATGGTTTGCTGTGCCTTGCTCATTATCTGGATCAGTTTCAGGTACGCTACCATGTAAGATATTGTAGAGGGCGTCCCCGGTGGTTGTATGAATGCCAGAGCTGGGTCGGAAGGTTCCCAGAACTTGTCACTGCATTCGATGGGGTAGTCTAGATCATAGCTCCCATTCAAAACCAGATCAGATGATATGACGCAAAAAGACTTCATAGTTAGCATGAACACACTTGGGCTTTAGGGGCCATTGCTGCGCATGGCAGAACGAGTCGGGTTTGGTTTAAAGATGGCAGTGTGAAGCATTTCAAGTACGACTTTGAAGCTTGAATTTCTCTCGCCCAAAGATTCGCTCGGTCGGTGCGCGCTGGCGCACGCCCTCGACCAGCTCACATTGGGCCGGGTCTGCACACTGGGGTGCGCCAAATCCTGATTCTTTACTTGATGGTTCGCATTTTTCAACTTTGTGAGTTTGACTTGGAATTGATTGGTATTAAGTAACGTACAAGTCAAATACAAGTCACACATTTTATGGGCCCTGGGGGCACCCTGCAAAGTCAATGAAGTAGCTCAGAACTGGGAGGTTAAAACTCACAGTCATGCAGAATTATATCAGCCCAGCATTAAGCAAGTTACAAAGTCACCATAGCTAAGAAACTAAACATCCACGGTACTCACTTGAGAGGACACAGAATGCCAAGGGAATTAAAAAGGCTTGGAAGCCAGTTTTCGTCAGCCAAAATGACCAAGAACCTATATAAGGAATAAACGTGACCTCGAAATTACCTTTAAAGGCAAAGGTTCCAACACGATACCTTGACGTCACCGGAAATTCTGGACACAGGGTAGCGGTAAAAGGGGCTAAGGACGAGTTAAAAAATTAGAAAATTTTTTAGACTCGTAACACTCACTCATCCGAAGAAGTCGCCTGAGGGCGTCCACATAGAGAACTGCCAATCGTGTCTATGCAGACTAGTATCCCTGTGGTTCGTTGTGTCAGGATGTGGCCAAGACGGAACTCGGGGCCTACAAAAGACGGGTTTCCATTGTTCCTCGACGACTTTATCAGCATAACGATTCCGGCGGTGGACCCCGATCTCTTGGACGCATCGGATCCCTGCACCGCCAATAATCCAGCATCCATCTGCTGCCGAAGAGCCATGCAAGTAGAGGACACACAACTGGGAGGATATATCAGTGCACCACGAATGCAGAGATAGAGAGTGCATACACAAAGCATCTGGGCCTCGTACAGCGTGAAAGTCCTTATCAAGTGCTGCCGAAGAGGCTGCAACTGACAGAAATACTTCCAACCGGAGCTCAATGCGGTGTCTGTTCCCTCGAGGACACACCGAGGGTCGTCGGAGTATTTGGCAGCGATTTCACAGACACCCAAAACTGTGGAGCCAAAGTTGTAATCGCCGGATGCAAGGGATTTTTCGAACGTGGGCCGATGGAGAAGACATATCACGATGTTCACCTGCGAAAAGAAGATGGAGACGAGAGTTTCAAGAAGATCTGGCTCTGGAAATATGAGCGGGGGGAATATCTCTTCTGGAGTGAGATACTGATGTTCCCACTTCGGGTGAGGTGTCGTGAGTGTCAATATTCAGGCACCAATACTGTGAAAAACGGACCGGACTAAACCAAAACTGCCGTCGTTTCGTGGGAACGGGGATCCGTTTGGGGACCGAAGTATCTTTGACAAAGCTCTCTTTGATACCCATCGCGGTGTGGATAAGTTCGAAATGACTGGTTCGTCCAAAGTAACGGTCGACGTCAGAGTCCTTTCTGAAGGGATCAAAGCGCTCCGTGAGGATGTCGTTGACAAATTCGTCATCATCGTCCTTCTTGTTCCTCAGGTCGGGAGAAGAACTTGCCGCACTGACTGAGATGCAAAAGGAAGTCGATGGATTCAATTTGAGCTCCAAACTGCGAGCATAGCGAGCCACGTCTATGAGCACTTGACGGACATCCACCTCGGCAATGTGTTCCGTCGCATGCAGCACGATTGCGGCCACATGGGCTTGCGCGGCGTTGTGAGGGTAGAAATCATCTGGTGTTGAATTCTTGGCAAGGGGATGAGAAATTTGGGCAACACTGAGGCAAAACTCGCTTGACCTGAGGGGGACTCATGGGCAGTCTAAGTTTCTGAAGCTGATTTTTTTTTTAGAAAAGATAAGATGTCATACGTGTAACAATTGAACGGACCTCAGGAAAGGATTTCCCATGAGTACACTCGACACCGAAATTGATACAGTGGGAACAACGGTTACCCGGCATCTCTGCACTATCACATTTAACTGCGAGGTTTCCGTGACTGAGCGAGCAAAATTGGATTTGGACAGCCAAGACTCACTTTTTCGTTGTTTGCATCTATCGCATGAGTTTTTGAGTCGCCTTTTCTTGGATCCAGGCACAATATCGTCCAGTGGCGCCATGGCCAGAAAGAGCTTGGATTGCTCCGAGGTGGTAAAAGTGGGAGACACAGCTTTGGACAAAGCCTTACCTAAGCAAGACAAACAACCGCTCGCAACCTAAAGGGGCTAAACATTTGATGGAGACATTTGAAGTTGAAGCGGTTGCGATTCTGGGTTGCCAGTGCATAAATTCAAAGGGAGAATATTTGCAGCTACCTATGTCACACCTAATCCAAAATCCGGGCTAACTTATTTTGGTGGTCGAGAGCAAGAAGGGACGAGGCACCATGTCGTGTAGATTTTTACGTCTCTCAACCACCTCCAAATAGCTTTGATGAAGTTGAGGTAGACGTGCACATCGCTCATTCAACTGTAACGGGCAATGGTCCTGATCTTTCGGTATTGCGCCAGCTACTTACCTCTCTGTTAGAATGGGTTTGTTCTCATAAATGGTGCACTCTTATTTGAATCAACGTGTATTCTTCTTCCAAAGGAAGATATAAACAGTCTAGAGTATCATTCTCAATCAAGCACCAACAGACGGATCGATTACATATAATTTAGAATGAGAAATGAGCTCGTTCTACTTACTCGTGGCTAACTGAAGGACCACTGGTTTTATCCCATGTGGGAGATTCTTTCGTTCACGTCCAAATCTGCTTCGAATGTGTTGCTGTGAATTTGAATGCGTTATACTTATAGGAGCCTTGAAAGTTGACGACTCCATCCACGTAAACATGCTTACGCCTTGCTTTGCCCGTGTTTTCTGCCATGTTTGCAACTGTATACATTGGTCTGCTACTCAGTTACCACCATCTTCAATCGCCCCGTAAATCACACTTTCTGGCAGTTTCACTTGATCCTGAGCATCTTCCGCCACCGCAGGATAGTAGACATCAAGTATTAGACATCGCTTCCCAGAAGAGGTCGAGAAAGAACTTCGAAGAGCTCCCCGATACACGGCCGCCGCGTACATCCCAATCCTCCGACGGCCTGATCATCCACATGAGCAACCTGCGTGATCTGCAGTCTCTCGCATTGCAGTCAGCCACGCCGGCGCAGCGGGTATTCCGCGAGGCAATCCAGACGGCGGTCACTGCGGCCCGCCACAGATGTGCGTGTGGTTACCTCTTTCCTTTCATTGTGCCGCCGTAATCACCTTGCACAACTAGCATGCACAATTACCATACACAGAAAACGGAGCGCAAACTCACGTAGCACCCCGGATTCAAATTTCCGACGGATATTTCACCCGCGGGAGGTGCGTCTTGCATCTCTTTCTCTCTCTTCCCTTTCGATCCTCCTTGCCTTTGCCTTTTTCCCTCGCTTCCTCTTTGCTTGCGCTCCTTTGAGCATTTTCGACCGTGCTTACCTTTGGCTGACAAATTATTAAACGTATTGTCAGTGAATTGGGCGCAAGACCCTCAATCAAGCTTCGAAAACTGCTTGTAATTAAACAAGGACACTCGGCGTCATTTTTCTGCCGTTGCTGGAGATCTGACATCGTGTAAATCGTTGTTGTAGGAAGACTTCCGAAGACAAGGGCATGCACAGCCACTAATTGCTTTTGTCTTGCACCATCAACAACCAGCCTGGTTTGGCGCCCATCCTTGTACTGGCTGGCGCTCGTCCTTGTACATTCCCGCAGCCTCTCTGAAGGTTTTTCGGCTATATTGGCGTGGAGGATCGTTATGGGGAACAGCCTAGAATGATCCATACTCTTTTGTCTGACTCGTCGACTTCCTACTGCTTGTCGGCTCTTGTAACCTCTTGTTCCATTGTATATCCTTGTCTTTGTTGTCGAGGTCGCCTTGGTGTATCTAGGCGACGCGCCCTTCTTGTCCGACCGTATTAAACTCCGTCCATCTGCTGAAAGATCCTCAACCCAACAAATGTATTCCTCTCACCATCGCTCCTCTCGACGGCGCGCACAAGGCAGCTCACGCCGCCCCCAAGTCCCCCGGGCTCCTCCAATCCTCCCCGATCCATCCCTCGGCCGCCTCATTGGTGTCCCCATCCACATCTGCGGCAACAGCGCCGGCCACTGCGTCAAGTGCCGCCTGGACCAGTCCCACGGCAGCCTCCTGCACTACCCCATCCGCGGCTCCGACGGGCAGGCGCTCTACCACAGCCAGGTCAACGTCTGCGTTGCGCGCGGGCCCCGCACGCCCGGCACCGTTCCGCACGAGCTGCACGGCCGCATCCAGGACTTTGATTACACGCTGCAACTGGGAAACCACCCTGCGGACCCGGGCGCGTGGTTGTTCGATAGGGACCGCCACTTGGCGGAAATAGGCCCGATTGAGAACCATGCGGCGGTGATCAGCAAGCCGTATGGCGGGGCGATGGCGCCTGCGCTGCTGATGCGTCGCGTCAACCGGCCGGGCCAGACGTATGTGATGTACGTGGCTTTGTGAGTATGTGATGTTGGATGGAATTCTGACGCATCCGACAGCGAGTACCCTCGTTCATGCGGCGCCGAACACGCCCGACCAAGGCTTCTGGGCGTGGGTACCGGTACTTCGATGGCTCGATCCGGGTGCGTTTCCGTTCTTTCTCATTCTCCGATTCTGATTCTAGTCATCCTATTATCATTCTGTTTATCTTCTCCTTCATGCGAATGCCCACATCTTCTCCTTTCAGGTCTGGAACTGGCACAGCACGGACCACAGCAAAGCGCCCGTGTGCGTCGCTTGGAAGAACCCGAGCGACTGGCACTGGTATCTGGACGAGATCATCGCCAAGTTCCGCCATGCGGAGACGGAGGTCGCGGCGGTGATCATCATCGCGGGGATGTCTGTGTTCAACAATCAAGGCCGCTCGCTGACGCTGCCTTGAGCGTGAGCGCTTTTCCGTGCACGCTTTACTCCTATGACCAAATCCTCGCCAACTCGACTCCGTTTCCTGATCTCCGCTACTCAACCACTCCTCGATATGCATCCAGTCTTTACCGACCAATCCCAAATTCCAACCCGTCTCGCCCGTCCCAATTCCCAGCTTCCCAACCCTGTCCCGATCTCGACTCTCCTGTCCCCATCCCCATCTCAACTCTCATATCCCCATTCCTATCCCGACTCTCATGTTCTGTTCCTTCCCTGTTCCCTTCACCCAACCTCGCGCCTCTCCTCTCGCCTCTCCCGGACCTGCTCCGCGCCCTCGCTCCTTGCTCTATTCCCCCCCCCTTTCTGTTATTTTCTTTCCCTGTATCACGCCCGGACGCTCTCGAGTCGTGTTGCTTGGCTTGTATGGCATCTGCTCTGGACGCTCTCGACTGCTCGTGTCGTGTTTCCTCCGAGTCGCTTGCTTTGCTACCACTCCTCCTTGTATGATGTATGGATCCACCCACATATATATACTTATGTAGTGGTACGATGCGTCATTAACCCTCACGCCTTGTACGATATGGATACACCATGAACCTGTCACACCACTGTCCTTACGAATTGAATCGAATGGTGTTGCAACTCTCGCATGCTCTTAAGTCGCTTTGCTTTCGTACCACTATCTCGGACTCATCTCAGACTCGGCTTTCGCACATCATCTCAGACTCGGATTGCGAAAGTTCGTGCCCGGCTCGACTCCAGTTCATGCTCGACTCGGCTCCAGCTACTTTCTCCGACGTCCGGCGGAAAACGAGGCCGCATATCCTTAAAACGAAGGCGTATATCCCTAATCGGAGACTTGGCATCTTCTCTAGGCGGAGGCGTTCTGGGGACCGAGAAGTCGGAAAGCAAGAGAGGACACACTGTAAACAATAAGTAGGCGCCTGCACCACATTTTGATGAGCGCCGGCAAAGCGCCGGGGGCTGGCGCAAATCAATCTCGTGCGTAACTGGACCCCCACTAAATTGAACTGGTTCAATTTTATCGACAGTGTCACTTTTTAGTACTACTAATCATTTTACGACATACGCGCGCACACGGGTGACGGGCCTGGAAATCGAAATTCGAACTTGGTCTCGACGGAGTACATCGCCGCCTCGTCGGGCACGGGGCAATAAATTCAGATGCGGGTTTGATTGTTCAAGACCCCTCCTCCAGTGAAAAAGAAAACTGACCACCACTGAGTCGACAGAGAAATGGGAGGGAGGAAAGCAGCCGTCTTGTAAGAGAAGACTCCGAGTGTGGCGTCATGGTGCTAAGTACTTACACGGTATGAGACCATCGCGTAATCCTTTTTTATTGCTGGCTGCCAGGGGGCTTGTTGCTTTAGTCAGTTATGGGAAATTGAATCAAGAGTGGGCGTTAGAATTTGTGTTCAATAGGGATCCGAAAAGCCGTGTTTTTGAACGATATGCTACAAAGATAGAGCGAAATGCGATCCATGTGCAATGCGAATAGCCAGGATGAGGTGATTATATATATGGAGACCCAGCGAACCAGAACAACACCGCGTCGCGAGAATTTTATTGCAAACTAGTCAGGAACGCTGCCCAATCCAACTGCGGCACCGTATCCGCCAACGTATTACTATCCGCGGAATAGTGCGTGCTCTGCATCTGTGCCGCCAGATACGCGTCAAGGTCGTATGCGTGGTTCTGCATCATGGCAGGGCCCGGCGCCTCATCATGCATGAGCTGTGTGAGCGGGAAATTAGTGGCACTGGAATACGCAGCGTCGGGGAGCTCCTCCTGCCAGGACGCAGGTGTCGGCGGGGGGCGGCATGAGGCCCGGAAGGAGCATTGGCACGGTGAGCCCGTTCGGCGCGTACGGGAGCTTGCGAGGAAGCGACGCGCCATCGAGGATCGCCCGCGAGCCGGAGAGCACCTCGAAGTCGTGCTCCGTCGCCTGTTCGCATTGCGGGATGCCCGGCGCCGGCGGGCGCCCAGTTCGGTGGTACTCGTTGTGGACTGTTTCGGCTTTGTTGAGGAGACGTTGCAAGACGGGCTACAGGAATTTTATAATGAGGGTGATGATTTATGGAAGGGAGGGGGTAAGGCACGTACCAGGCTTCCCTCTGCGAGGAAGGAGTGCAGCGCCCCGCGCTCGACAAGTTCCACGGCGGACTGGAGCTCGGCGAACGCCGTCGGTGCCATGACGGAGCTGGGGCTCTTCGCCACGATGGAGCCAACGATGAACTGCACAGCGTCACTCAGCTCATTTTTATCATCAATAGTTTAAACACGTACGCAGGCATTCACAACTGCAATCCAACAGCATCAGTCGGAATTGAAGAAAGTAAGAGAATCGGGACATACGACTCTTCCAAATCGGCCACCAACGGGTGAACTGGTCGGGATACAACGACAGGCTGCGCAGATCCGACTTGATGATGCTCGACGCGCCGCGGTACGCCGCGAGGAAGGATGCCGCATACGGGCTCGCGAGCGGGTTATCAGGCGAGTCCTTCAGTGCCTGGACGAATGAGCCCCGGTGGATGTACAGCATCACTAATAAAAACACACCGCCCACATCCGTTAGCGCTTTCCGCGAGAAGAAGAAGGAGGCTTACTATTTCCACAGAATCGGGGAATCATGCTGCTGCGTATGTAGTGAAGGAAGGTGGGGCCCTTGTAGTGCTCGAACGGCGCAGTCTCCATGAATTGCCGCAGCCGGCGGTCGAGGTCCAGCACCACCTCGTATGTGGGCGGCGTCGCGCTTGTGTAGACTTGCGCCATTGGGGCTGTGACCTAATCAAAAAAAAAACCTGAAAACTGAAAACGAGTCAACAGGGTCGAGTGCGCGCACGTCTTTCGTGAATTGCCATTTCGTCCGGAAGACTGGCTCGAAAAAGAGATAGTCAATATTTTGGGGAAAAAAAGGAGAGGCAGCCGGAGATGAGAACAGACATACATCCCTGCACCGGGTGGCCCTCGCTGTCCATTGTCTGCTCCATATCGGCGGGGAGCTCACAGGTGATGTCGGGGATGGGGATGGTGACCGGTCGCGCAGAGGCTAGCGCCTACTCATTCATTCAGTCATTTCGCTCAGTCGCAGAAGTGGAGTAATTTACCGTCCATGTTTCGAGGGAATGGGCTTCCCAAAACAACGCCTATGGGAACCAATTTGAATCAATACATGAGGCGAGTGAGGAAGGAAGATTACAAACCCGTCGTCTTTGTGCGGTCTTATTGTCGAAACCGGTGTGTGCACTCTCTCGATCTGTTGACGTCAAATTAATCACGATAATTTCATCCTTGCAGGACAAGGAAAGAACATACGCAGCCGAAGCTAACCAAAATCTTTCATCAGATCGCCTGCTCCCAACTCCCAAAGAGCACAGAAACACTTACACCATGACATAGACTCAACGCATGCGACGTGATCGTCCACGAGCTGTCAATGCTATACCGCGGGCCGCCGGTCGCGTGGTACAGCCCCGCGAGGATCATGGCCTGGATCGTGTGGAGATCGCGCGAACCGAAGACGCTCTCTAGCGTCAGCGCGGTGCGTCCCAGGTCGAAATACATGTCCGCCTGCGCGTTGTACGCCGGCAAGTCCCGATCTGCCAGTGCCGCAGCTGCGAATGCGAGGAATACCACCGCCAACGCATGCGGCGCGAGCTCGTAAGCGTTCAGATCAGGGTCGTATATTTGTGCGACCAGTTCGTGCAGTTCGTCGGGCATGATGGGCGTGCCGTACCACGACGCCTCGGACACAAAGATCTCGTACAGTGCCCATGCGCGCACCTCGTCGGGGAGGTGGCCCAGCAGCGTGTCGAGGCACAGCGCAGTGTCCCACCCGCCGCACCCACCATTCGCCCCTGCGTCAAGCGGAAACGACCCGGTGATGTCTGCAAATGACGACGCAAACTCCGCACGGTCGCCCCCTGCGCTGCCTTGCGCCTAGAATGAAGATACAGATTAATTGGGATGACGGGCAGTTAGTTGTCTGCGGCGCGTACGGAAAGCAACGCCTGCGGGATTTGCGAACGAGAATCAGAATTGCGGTCGGTAAGCGTCAATGATGGACACGCACTGACGGGCCAGCGGTGGGTCCGAAGTACCGAGAGGTACCCGTAGCATTCACCGCCAGGGCGCCGAAGCTGTCGGCGAGCTGCGCGGGAGTGGCATCATTCGTCGAACGCGGAAGTTCTATGGAGTTCTTTATGCTTAGGAGGTCCTCACGTAGAAGCGGGTGCGTCGTTTTGGATTCCTCCGCATGTGCCTCGGCGACTGCCGTCTCCAGATCGCGGATTCGACCGCCCATGTTATGGATTGTCGTGCTCAATTCGAGGGATTCGGAGCGTAGGACTCTGGCATCCATATAAGCTGGATCTCATAGGATGAATGGCAGGAAACGTACCGTCTTCCACGCCCGATAAAACCCAAATCGCCTTGGGAATCGATTTTTACAGCATCGATCGATGAAGAACTGCGTGGAACTCACCTGTTGGACATATATCTGCGCGTCCGCGTCGCACTAAACACCCACTGATCAGGCAACTCCGCAAGGGCAATCGGATTCGCGAAACTGTACCGCAGGAGCTACAGGGGAATTTTTTGTCGCATTTGAGTTTGCGTCTGGTACACGATTAGCCTTTACAGTCGTCACAGTCATTGTAGCCCTCACCTCTGACATTCCGCGCAGGCCATCTTGCGTATCCCAACCGTTAGGCCCTCCGATTCCGGATGACTTGAAAAACTCACGATTCCACGGCTGCGCTTCATGTCGATGACCTCCTGGTCGGTGAGAATTTGGAAAGAGTGGGAAGTCATTGAGGTTTCAGATGGGATGGCCATTCTGCGAGTATTTAACGCGTTCATCAAAGACGCAGTAAGTACTTACATAGCACCGATCCGCGGTAGTCTGAGTGATGAGGATGAGGTAAACAAACCCAAGCAACAACATTATGGCACTGCAAGTTTTACGTTGTCAGGGTTTGTCAGTGTGAAACCTGGGTCATTTCGGGTTGACTCACCTCTTCTTCCTTCTGTGGGGAACATCGCTGATTATGGGAATTTTTCCGTCCTGGTTTTCAATGCCCGCGATTAAAATTCACTCTCTGTTTTTGTTACATAATTCTTGTAAAATTGGAGCTTCGCTCGATGTACGTATTCGCCAACCGAGAATAGGCAAGTTGAAACAGAACAAGGAGATAAGCGCCGCTAGTCGGAGATATTGCTCGACTTCCGTTCTCCTCGCGTCCATGTCCATTCACACGATTTTCCGGCCATCTTATCAATATTCTCTCTCTATGCTTCGTCAGTAATATTCATGAAAACATCCTCAAAATACAAAGCAACACCACCTTCCAACTTCCACACTTCCGTGTTCTTCCGTGGCGTTTACCAACTTCAAACCCATTTGCTGAGTAAACCATACGCGTTACAATTAATCACCTCCAGCCCCAAATAAACTCTTGGCGCGAGATCGACTCACCTGCACTTGCGTCAGCGCGGCGCCGCTAACAACCCGGACGTCATTGGCCTTACCTGCTCCTCAACCGTGTGTTTTATCACAAACCCCATCGGCAAACACCAACACCTGCCCTCCTTTCAAATCACAACAACCAGCGGCGATCAGGGCAGTGTGCGGGGTATCAATAGTGTATCAATCTTTGCCGATGGTGTAGGCTGGATTCGCTATATTCTCTCCGTCTGTTGATAAGAGTGGGTAAGTCCATGTAAGCCGTGCCCTCATCGCCAAGACCTTTTGTGCGTCTGTCCTCGCTGGCGAGTCGGTTGCGTTGGAACACCGAGGGTGAGGAGGCGGTATTCACGCGGGAATCTTCGTCCCTAGAAACAGGTCTGGCTCTGGCTAGCGGTGCGGGAAAGCTAACAAGTAACAACAAACCCTGAAATGCAGGCAGGCCAGCCACATTCCCGGTGAAAAAATAGCTGAAAGGATCACCCCATACTCATAGGTGGATCACAATCAAACCACCTCAGTCAGTGAAGTAGCGCGCCCGCTGCCCTTCTTGAGCGTCCGAGCTTTGTGGTTGGCGGGTCGAACTTACTTAGACGTTCTATCTTTGAATGACCTTGTCTCCATCGATCTCTTCCGAGGATTATCTTCCGCGGGATTATATTCTTCCGTTTTGCCGACTTGCTTCTTGGAGTTGAGGCCGAAATACGCAAGTCCATGAGAGTCTACGCAATTGTCATTAATTTCTAATCTATTCTACGTGGGAGTTCGAACTATCCGAACCTGTCGTTCTGCTTACATAGTGGACTGACATGCGGCTCCTCCGTGGGCTGGTTTACAGATTCGTCGCGGAGCGAAAGCGCGCCAAAGCTACATCACTTCCTCCAGCGACGGCGAACCTTGTTATTTCTGGTACATAGGCTTGCATGGACCAGGATGTCGTCCCACGTAGTTATCCGCTGCGTACTCGCTTGCACTGCTGCACAAACTCTAGCACGCTCCCTCCTTTCCGCTGCTGCTCTAAAACCTGAGCGCTCTAGAGCGCCCGGTGTCCACGCGTTTATTCCGCTTTCGTCGAAATGCGAGGCCCCCTGGCGGCCAGCGCGCCGACGAAACGATCGAATTGCATGATTGCCGGAGTGTTTATAAAGGCATGGGGGTGGTGCGGGCCGACGGTGTCTTTATCAACACCTCATATGTGCGCGGCATCACCTTCGGAAGATTTTTTACTTCCTCCTTCCTGTATGAGAGTTGCACAGAGCCTCAGAGAGCCTCCTGTTTGAGGTGAGTGCCTGGCTCCGAAATGCAATCTATGAGAAACTCCACACCGATCCTTAACTTTTCCTCATAAAAACCTTCCTTCCAAAGATGCATTTCATCCTTGCTCATCATGGTCACACTCAATTCACATTCACACTCCACTTCTTCCAATAAAATTTCCAAAGCGACCGAAAAGCCCAAGAAAAGCCTCCATCATCTAAACAACATCTAAATCAGCTTCTCCAGCGCCGGCTGTTTTCGTATTGCAGAAGCCTCGAATCTCCAAAGAAAAAAATCAGAACGGCATTCACCGTCTCAGCAAGCGCCCGTGGTGATGATCATCAGCCTCCAGGGACACTGCTAGCCGCCAACCCAATCCGTCTCCGCACCAAGGCCGGGATGTGATGCCGTCACCAAGCATTAGCTCGGCACAGCCACATCCGTGCTGGATCCTCGACATCCGTTGCCACATCCGACCATCTCCGCAGCTGCTGCCGATGCTCTGCTCCAACTCTGAGTTCAACCATCGCATCCATCAATGCTCAAGCGCATTGTAGCAGCTAGCTGTTCTCCTGTTGCTCAACCCTCGAAACACTATCAATATTAATATTTATAGCTCTACAATATCGTACTACTTATGCCAAGCTTGCGCAGCACTTGGCAGGATCGCCAGTGAAGATTCCGAAAGCAGTGTGCTAATGAATACATAGTCGTCCAGCGCTAGCGCAGCGCTCGCAGCTAATACAAAGACACTTAACACATCTCCACAAGGAACCGTTAATATTTCCCAGACGACGGACCTTATCCGAAAAATCAACTATCGTCTAGGGCAACAGCACAATGCAAACACTAAGGGTGGGAGGTTGGAAGTTGGGTGCAGAGCCTCCATAGTCGCTTCCCGATTGGGACCACTAACGCTGATGGCCCCAAAAGGCAATAGCCCCTAAATTATCTCCACTGAAGCGTGGTGAAGCGTCTCCGCTGCGAGCTGAGGGACTTTTATTTCTTCATCTCGCAAATTCAACTCACACTTCCATTGATATCCCACCTCACCCATCTGCGTCATCCAGAATGCTGATCTGGTCTGTGTCTTATTCCTCCAATGGGATTTACGGTAGAGCACGAATGAACTACAATTTACAGGCCTTGAATTCAAATTCTGTCCTGTGTTACGGATAAGCTCACATTGGGTTTCCATGGCATTGCCGCGGAATAACTCGAATGAGACTGGTTAGCAAATACATGTCCTTTTCACAAACGAGACGCAATCGGGGATCCTCGCATAATTCATCACCCTAACCGGAGATTTTTCTGTGAGACTTCTCGTGGACGTATTGCTTTAGTTGTCTGCTCCAGCATATACACAAAGCATACACAAAATATGACACGGATTCACGAGTACAGAGTTATTGTTACGAGAGTTATTGTTACGAGATTGACTGAACGTGTTCTTGAATGGCTACGAAAGGAGGGTCGGAGAACAGGTTCTCGCGAGTGATCTCCGTCCTGTCAGAAAATTGAAGCTTGAAGGTGTTGGGCGAAAGATGCACAAAGTTGACCGGATCAAGTATATCCCTCAGACTGGCAGTTGTGACTTGTCAGCTTCTGGGCCCTGATGCCCTTCGGGTTTTTCCATGTCAAATGTCACAGGTGCAACCTTCGGTGTCGGCTTGTTTTAACACGACTATGGAACGACGGACGTGGCAAACTGAACTAATTTCGACGTTGACTCCACTCAACCATGGCCACGGGCCCCCAAATTCATTCCAAGCTAGACTGGCAAATTCGGTTTAAGATGTCCTTATGCACACGGAATGCTGCTCGCAGGTAAATTGACAGGAAGTTAGCCAACAGTTGGGAATACCGTCCATTCTTTCAAGTGTCTCGCGTCTGTAGTGGAAAGCCAGGCATTCAAGGACGACAAGCATGAGTACATTAGTCCGAAAGAAAGTTACTAGATATATAATCATCCCAAAGGAAATCCGAGTACACAGCAGAAACAAACAACCTAAACCCAACCGATGGAACCTGTGTCTCGAGTCATGTTCGATTATACGACCTGTGCTTCAAACCAGCATCAATATGCCCTGTGTTTCGAACCAGCGTCAATACCACACCTGATAAAGATTTCAATGCACCCACCGTGCTCGAAATGCCCAAGAGCGCCGACCTAAGGTATCCCCGCCAGCACCTCCTCCGTGTACGCGATGAGCCCCGCGACACTCGCGTCGCTCCCGCCGTAGCCCTTCATCGGCACGCCGTGCAGGACGCCCTGCACGTAGAGAGAAATAAGTAACGTTCATTTCTCCCAAGAAGGATAAAGGGATGTATGTAGGTGAACCGAAGGCACGAGCAGTGATTACACAGAAGGAAGGAAAAGAGCCCCACGCACCGCTTTATGCGCTGTGGGCGAGTCGCCGCTAGCACTGAACGCGCGTTTCTCGCTGAAGACCTGCGAAGAAATGACGTCGCCGTGCTCGCTGCGGATGAAGACCCCGCGCTCGGGCTCGAGGAGTGCATGGAGCATGTATTGCGCGCATTCGTCCTGCGGGGGTAAGTCAGTGGGTGTAAGTTCAATAAAGAGTGGCGCAAGTTCAAATAGTATATATACGGCTCGAAAAGAAATGTTGTTCGAATGGCGCGGCAGACGGAAACTGGAACTTGAAGAACTGGAAATTGAATAAACGAACCTGCGACACGGCGAGATACGCTTTGAAGCGCGTGGCGAGCCACCCAAGCGGCGCGAGGAGCCACCCGAGGTAGATCTTGGAGGAGTCGGTGCCGGTCTCGACCTGCCACGGGGAGATGTGGGTGAAGGCGAGTTCGGGGTATTGCGAGGCGAACCACTACGGATGGGGGTTGGAATGAGTGAGTAAGGGCGATGGGACACTGGGTGAGAGGCAGAGGAAGAGAAATGACGGGAGTGAGAATCGCGACACTCACCGCGACCATGCCATCGTTGTATGCGACACCGCGGGTCACACCTTTCATAGCGGCGAAGTTCTATTGGGTGCAACGCAGGATGAGTTATATATAAGTGAACGGTAGGGAGTCGATAATGTACACACCAGCATCACTCCACGCAGTACGTTGATGGTGCGCCGTCGCGCCTCCACGAGACCGAGGTCTTCAGTCGGTATCTTGGCCCCAAAGCCGGCGCCGAGGACAGTCATCATATGTGCATGTTGTCCCTGCTCCTGCGCGCGTACGAGCAAAGGGAGCAGCTCCTTCGTGAAGAAATAGCGCGCAAAATATCTGGGATGCCGAATGAAATACTGAACATTAAAACATGCACAGAAAACACACCGCATTGCCAAGTGGTTGTCCAGCCCCTCGGCCGTCTCACCGCACTGGGTCATCGAGTTCGCCGCAGGACCTGCCGCAGTTATCACCAGGAAATTGATATGCTTGATACGTGCTCGAAGTCCGGCACACACAATCCGCACGGTCGCCATGCTCGACGCGTCACAGGGCACGAACTCGTGCGCCCAACCGTCTGCTTCGGTAGGCTTCGGGAAGCGCGCTAATATCTTCTTCGCCGTGGTAGCACTGCGCCCGATAATCACGATGTGCGCGCGCCCGTTCGTGAGGCGTGCAAACGCCTCGGCGATTCCTTGGCCGACGCCAGATGTCCCACCGACGATTACAGCAACGGGGATGTAGGTTGGGCAGAATGTTGCATTGGAAGCCTCCGCAGCGGCGAGAGTTGGCATCTTGGGGGATTTGGGGGTGGTGTTCGTTGTATAAAGAGTTCAGGAGACTCGGCATAGTAGGCGCAAGATGCCGCGTCATTTGCAGATCGTTGCCAGCCGTCGGGCCGAATTTGACGGCGACATCACGTCCGCCAATCAGACCGAGACTTAGATGCCGGCGACGCCGGGTTTCCCAGGCTGGGCCAGGGAAGTCTCGCCAGGTCGTGAGAAGAGAAACGAACAGATAAACTGAACATTGAACAGGGCGGAAATTATGACGGCTGCGTTGCGTGTTGATTCTTTGGTCACAGCCAGCCCAGTAATTTGTGGGCGCTGTTTAAGAATTTGATTCCGCAGGTAAAGCAGGAAACCGCTAAACTGTTGTCTAACACGTAGGGGAACTTCATCATACACTGTAACACCAGACGTCTACGTGGAAAGTTGACGAGCTGGAGCAGCGTTATGAATGACGAAACTATGTGGCTGTGCGCCGTGATGATCCGACTGCCATTCAACTAGGGCCCCTATTCACGGACCACGGTTCAAAATACGGCAAACAAAGAGATGACAGTCGTATCTAAAGCACCTTAAGACACATACGTCTCTCTAAGCAATAAATTAACAACGAAAGCTGACATGCAGTTGAGAAAGACAACTTACAAAGCGATGGCGGGGTTTCGTGTCGGATCTTGGTGATGGATGCGGATGTCCCGCCGACATTGTTTATGAGAGCGGTCACTCTCCCCCCGGTGACCTGCCTAGAGCTGCTGAGTGCGTTTGGGAGTTCGAAATAACGAATAACGAAATAATGGCCGAGCTCGGCATCATTGCGGATGTGATCGGCGGCATGATCGAAACCCAAATCAAGCCACCGGAAGACAAAGCCCGCCGAACACAACAATCGTACATAAAACGTTGAATTGTGGTTGAGACGCGTCAGACACGCGCATTGGCGTGTCTTGGCTTGCCTATTGGTGTGATGGACATATACACCGGGTGTTCCCGCGTCCCCCCAATTTATTCTCACTCACAGCAGCTACATGGCGTGTAAAAGGATAGGTGCTATGCCTAGGCAGCTTCTCTCCCAGTAGATGCAAGCCCCACTAATCTGTTTACAGCCCACGTTGAACCAACTTACATAGTTCTCCACACAGAGCCCCTGTGGAACAGATAGAGACAAGAGAAAAAATTGACACAGAGTCAATTTCACGCAGCCATCAAAGAGAGGGTGGCTACATGGAATTGACCGCAAGGGGGTCAGCAGAGCTTAAGCCACGATTCTCAGGCGCTGCATAAATGTGGAAGAAAATAGGGAGGCGCTCAGGGAATGCGAATGAGACGAAGCGGGTTGTGTCGCGTGGCGGCCACGTGGACTGAACCGATCAGTGCCGCCGTTATGCCGGATCGGCCGTTATTCGTTATTTCGAACTCCCAAACTTACTGGAGCTGCTACTCTCTCGGAAGTGGCTCCGCCAATACCACATCAGGGGCAAGAGTCCTAGTAGGAAGAGGATCCCAAGGATACGACCAACTCTCCCGCCGGTTGAGTGCACATTTTGTCGAAAAAAGGCTCTCGCATCAAGATAGAATCGACCAGCTAAGTTAATGTGTTTCTTTGGGTCAGATATAACTTTCAAACGAATTTCTCACGCACCGCTGTCAGTTGCAACATCTACTGCGGGAGCCGCATAACGAAACCCGGTGGTATGCTGAATCCAGTTAGACTGTGAGACACTGGAGTTGTACGACGATTGGAGCGGTACATACGTCGACAGCCGTGTCAGCGATATGAATGCGCATATGGGTAGTGGTGACTTTGGGTGGGAGGACCGTAGTTCCGTGATGTGGCCACGAATATGTATATCGATGATGAGCTGGACCTACAAAGAGTCCAAACTAAGCAATATCATCAGTCAGAATTGGACCCACACTCGCCACACTATAACGGGACGCGACTGAAATAACAAAGCATTCTGAATCATGGAGATTCCTTCAAGGTGAACTGTCATTCCTTTCTTAACTTAATGTCAAGCGAGACTGGCTAAATTCCTTCACAGGTAAAGGAATCCCTAACGTCCCATTGAACGTGGATACCACTTTCGGGCCATCGGCCTAACTGTGGTGAACCCCGACGAAGAAGTTGTGAGCCGTGCGATGAAAGACATCTTACAGTACACAGATTCAACTGGAATGGTCGACTTTCAAGTGTATGCTGAGTCACCTCTGCTCATTTCTAATCCTCCAATTTAGGTTGAATTTAGGCCCTTTTCGACCCTCAGCGATTGCAGATCCATCAGATCCGACCCGGTCATAGCTGTAACTGTCCTCACTCTATTCTAGAACCAGTGAGGTTGAGAAGGGCTTGGATCACATTCTTGGATCCTTCCTTCGGAAAAACTATTCCGTGCAAGCCTAATAAGCGTGCAGAAGCCACATTCTCCAGCTTGTCATCCACAAATATCGCGCGTCTTGGATCTATTTTCGTCTCATCCAGTACGTGTTGGTAAAATCCAAGACTAGGTTTGCCTGGGCAGACATATGACCATCGATAATAATAATAGAAGGACGAGAATTTACTGACGCTCTCCAAACTCCGCGGACGTGAAAATGCGTTCAAACATGCCCCAGTCGGCCGGCTTTGCCCGCAAGGCCTGATAGTCGGGAAGAGAGATGTTCGACATTGCAAAAACACGGAGGGTGCCGTTAGACTGCTGTTTCATTGCATGGACGGAGGCAAGCAGTTCATCGTTGGATTTCAGCGAGTCGCGGACCTCGACGAATGCTTGACGCACATCCTCTAGCGGGAGAGAGAATTCGGTCGCCACTCTGGCAGAGCAACTGTCTTCGGACAGCTTCCCCCGTTCGTAGTCAGACCAGACCGAGGATTTAAGAATATGGTGGACAGTTTTGGATGATATGCTATTGGTCGTAGTGTCCGACCATGTGAATAGCACGTCACCGATATCGAAGACGATGGCGTTGAAAGGCAAAAGTTGAGACATGGGCTTTGGGTGGAGAGGCTGGCGAAAGGACACCGAAATCTATGGGTCCTTTTATGGCTTCTCGGTTTGTTCAGTAGGATCCGGGACTGGCTCCCAAATGAACCCCGCACATCTATTTTTTCGACACTCCATGACCAGCGCCGTGACCGGTACTTTGAAATGGAAGGCGATCATACCAGGCACCACGGAGAGAGAGGTTTCCTTGTCTATAGGATTCCACTCGCCTATTGACTCCCCCACACCCTGGTTCAGAGAAGTAGCCGAGGCGAGAAAATATTTCAACGTCACCGATTGGAATTTAAACGTGAGCACTTCGTATGTGCGTCTACAAAGGCTTGTTTAGATGAAAATTATGTTGCCTTGCTCGGAAATCCGATGAAACTTTGCCACAGTTACGTGCTATGTACCGACTACACAAATCAAAGTTCAATATTCATGGCAGTCGAAAGTTTCACTGCACTGGAGGAAGGTACTGTGATGGGAAAACACCAAGGTTCGGAGCAGTCTCCGGACTACTTGCGAAATGGGCACGAATTGAGACAAATAAATCCTTGTCGGCAATGACTTACTCTGTGGATTCGAGCACCACACCTAAGACTTCCGATCGTCCCGTATGGAATCGAACAGGCCTAGGTCGTGTGTTATTTTGGTCCAAGATGGAGCGGGAGGAGTCTGTGGAGCCTCGTTAGGAATTCGGCCACAAATTATTAATAGGACCAGGGAGCTGCTGTGGCGAAGATAGGTAAACATACATAATGGCTTCTCACTTTTCCCGCAGTGGAGTCCGAGCCGCCGAGGCCACGAATATGCCGCACTGCTGAAGCTGGAACAGTTCTCGTCGTATTTTCAGACAATTTGTTGGATACACGGTGGCAATGGTCAACGTCAGTTCTTGAGCGCTCTGAATTGCACGCGGTCGAAAAAAACAGGTTCCGAGATTCGAGAATACAACTGCCAAAGCCTAGTCGGAGCTGCCATAACGAATGGAGTTCAGCCCCAAGATTCCAGAACACAGGTCCAGAACGAGAGCTCCGAGGGCAAAATAGATCCGGAGGGAGGAAAAACGAGCATACAATGCTGGAGCTTGCCATGGCAGTCAGTCCTCAGTCAAATTTAGAAAAGCCCACTATTATTCTTGGAATGGCGCATGAGGGCTACTCAAGCCTAGGCTACGGGTAATCAGGTACCCGCTCAATTCGAGTTAAAAGCTGTAACTCGCCGCGGAAGAACTACGCAAAGGCAGAAGGCAAAGCTCCAGCAAAGGACAGTGAAGGTTATCCAAAGCCCGTGATGCCCAATCATTGATCCAAACAAGGATGCACACAGCATCGGGCCGCAAGCCGGGGCTGTGTCCCACCGTTTAAGTTGAGTTTTCACCTTGCTGAACTAGCTTCGCTCGTGTCTCTACGTGTGATGCGGAAACTGCGCTTTAAAAAATTCTCTGATCCTCGTTCAAACAGCGGCCTACCTTGCTCCCAAAACTTCACGACCGAACTTCACGGCGGATCGGATCGCCTAGAATATATAGCTGTCGTCGATACTAGTGTATGGACCTGAGCCATTTTTCGCGAGAAACTCGCCACGCTCATGGGGAGAAAGAACATGCATGTTCTTTTTCTTTCTACTACCGGGTCGATGGGGCGGCCATCAGATTAACTTCAACTTTGCCCAGCTGAGAATACCGTCTTTGGTACGGTTCCAGATAGTTTCGGCGGGTTGGTTCTACCTCCAACGAGCTTTGTTTCACCTCTCGCAAAATACATCGTTTCAAGTTATCTAGATTCTCAACCTTCTAACGCAACTTCAGATGGCATCTGTGGAAGTTCACTTGGAGGACTTGAAGATATCTTCTGCTATTGGGAGCACGTAGACCATGGTCTGTCTTGTAAGCACTAGATCATTCCCCGAGAAAGCGTTTTCGCTTCCGAGCTCCCGTCCGGTGATGAATTTCTAACGATAACGTGTGCCAGGCTCATTCACTCTGCCTGTCCCCGATAACGCCAAAGACTCGGGAAAGCTAGTAGCTCGGGAGAATGAAGTGACATTGACGCTTGATTGCTGGACTGGCGGCGCTAGGGACGCTACCTAGCATTACTCGCTACGGTGACCTGGGGCCTGTGCCACATCTGGCTTAGCAGAATGGCGTACATAAGTCGGCCACAACTGGTACACGTTTGCCTATAAAACGGCTGAATTTTTGGTCATTTCACTATAATCACCTGGGGATACCGCTTGCACTGGCACTATATCGTCGACTCGACCTAGGATGCGTTCTGCAATCGCCTGTGTGGCCCTGCTGACTTTTCTGAATACTGTTGGCGGACAAAACGCCAAAGAAGGTCTCCACGCTAACAGCTGCCCTGCTGGTACGACTGTCGGCTCCTTCCCGGTGAGCCTTTCTCTGTTGTGGAGATGCATTGGCTTATAGATCTCTCAGAATGGAGAATGCCGGTGCCAAACCGTAGCATCGATCACACAGGGCGGAGGATCTGTGTGCACTGCCATCCCCAATTCTTCTCCTTGGTGTGAGGTATGCGGTTGAACCTCGTCTGAATGATCTTGGGAATAACTTATTTCTAGAGAAAAACGGGAGAGTGGGCTAGATGTTGGGTAACGCCCTTTCCTTTATCGCCGCAAACTTGGCTGAATTTCTGGCATTAATAGTTCAGCTGCGATGATGGATGGACTTGGACCGACACAACCAAGACAGCGTGCGGACCAGCCACCACGACGACCGTCACCCCCTTCGACTTCGCGAAATCTAAATGGATCTGGACGGCGGAAATGGCGCAAGGGACCGCCCCCGTCGGCGTGCGCACCTTTCGTAAGGCCTTCATGGCTCCGGAAGGGAAGATACCAGTGTTCGCCCACATCCTGGTCGCCGCCGACGATTCGCAGGACTTTTTCGTTAATGGCAAGGCGGTGATCACCGGCAGAGACTGGACCATCCCGCGCGCCGCCTGCGTCAGCCTTAAACCGTGTCTGAACGTGTTCGCGATTAAAGCACAGAATGTCGGAGGTCCCGCGGGGGTTCTCGTTGCTATTCGGGTAACGTACTCGGATAAAACGGTGTCCACGTTAGTCTCGGATTCTTCTTGGAGAGTTGCCACAGATGCTCCGGTCGGCTTTGAGACCAATTCGTTCGACGACAACACCTGGACCACGGCGTACACTTTCGGACTCTATGGTGTTGCTCCGTGGAATACTTTGACGGTGCCGAATTACGACGCGGAGAAGTGTGAGGCTGTTAGCACCACACCGTGCCCATGCCAAGCAGTCTGCGATGTGTCAAAGGAGACCAGTACGTCGTTGGACTAGCGTTCAAGAAGTAACATCTAACTTGGAGTAGCCAGCTCGGATTGCAGAAGCCAGGAAGAGCAACGGAAGGCGAGAGAAGAAGAGAGGCAGGAGCGAGAAGAGGCGCGCCAGGCAAGGGCTGAGGAAAAGCAAGCCAGAGCGGAGGCGAAGCAGGCCCGCGAGGAAGAGCGGCTGGCGCGCGAAGAGGATAAAGGCTATCGGCAGACATGCCCATGCGCGCAGGCCCCCACCGTTCCGGCTATCTGCGCCCCCGCTGCACCCCCTGGGATTCCGAGCATCAAGGATGCTCCTGCCACGGCCGACGCGACCATTCAAGCGGTCATCAATCAGCGCATGAAGGAGCTCGGGTTGACTCCTTGCCCCGCGGGCTTGATGTTTGTCAAATCGGCGACTGGATACCGGTGCACTGGCGGAGGGCATCAGATTAGCTTTGCGCAGTTGGGTATGCAGTGATTGGGTAGCCATTCTGTAGTAGTCCAAACTCACAATTTCAAGTCACGCCGGTGGCTCATTTTGTTGTCTTTTGAACCGCCTTTGTCCGCAACGACGATCGAACGCGAAGCTCCCTCACCGCCGCAGATTAAGAACGCGTTCCGGTCAGGTACAATTGACTGCGGTATGATAAGATTCCTTTACCCCGCGATAATCGGAGGCGTCGTGCACTGTCGAGTCAACAGAGGTCGACTTTGGAAGCCGTGATGATCCGTCCAATTTGGTGTGAGTTGGCGGGGTTGGTACTCGGTAAGCAGCGACTAGAGGACTCCCGAGTACTTAGGTGGAAGGAAGTTGGATGGAAGAGCAACGAGATCGGCGACACGAGAGCGAAACATAGAAGTGAGGAGGAAAGCAATTATGGGCTCGGAGTTCTTTCATTCTCAATTGATATTCAACTTCAAATGCCCGTGTGGGGTCACCTAGGGCTCATCGATAAAAGTTTTGAGAAAATCCGCAGGAAAGAGGCGGTGAAGTGCTTACGACGTAACCATATCACCCGAACCGTCTCCGACATCGTAACAATTGCCAGACGCAAACCCTAACAAGACAGCCCACATGGTTAATCCCTGCGGAATCGGACGCAAAAATTGTGCTTGCCCTCTGTGTCGCAGAGATCGAATTGAATACGGATGTAATAACCCAGGAGCATGCATAGAGGCTGCTAAGGCACTGCTTGAATGTATCCAACAGAAATGGAACCCTTTGATAGTAAATACTAACCTCTGTGAGCACCTAGTTCTGTCAGAGACGGAGAAAGCTCAGAATAACCAAGATGGCGACGAGCAAGATGCTGACCTAACCTTTGATCCGGTATTCCGACTGGCGAACATTTCACACGGCTTCCGAATTTTCGCCTTCAAGGACCACTTAACCCAACTCCAACCAAACGATACAGTACCTCCGAGCCCAATTCAACCATGCTGGATGTATACCTTCATGCAATTATCAAACATCCTGGCGAGATGCATGCAGAGATGCACATCCTGACATTGGTTCGCGAAAATACCCCCTCAGATATTAAAATGAACGAGTCTTTGCTAGTCTCCTTTCCTGACACACACATCGAGCCTTCAATCAATGCAGCCCTCCTTGGAGGCATTCTTTATGTTGTGCAGGACTTCCCAAAAGATGTTCTGCTTACCTTTCATTGTGGTTCAACCTTCCTTAGCAAAATTCTCGTGTCGGAACGCACGAGCAACGAGAACAACCCCATACATCCAATTGTCAGCTCATCAAATGTGTTATCTCCGCCCTCCAAGAGAGATGTGCAAAAACTCACTTTAAGAAGGTTACAATCAACCCGGCGGCGGAACCACGGATATTTAAACCTACCCCGACTCCCTTGGATACTCAATCGCACCTGATGTTTTCGAGTCCTGGTATGCTGTTACAAGAGGAGAATCAACGCCTGTTTACAAGGATAATAAAGTCGTTGAGAGACAGACCTTATCGAAAGTCTACAATATCCAATCTAGATCGAATCCGTTGCTGTATCACGGACGAATTTGGATACCAACCAACCGATAGGACCATTTGGACATCTATTAGGTCTACATATATTCACCGACTACAGCGAAACTTTTTATGGAAAAGCCTCCACGACATATACCGTGTAGGCTTTTTCTGGGAACACATACCAGATCGCGAAATCCTCGCCCAATGCTCAATGTGTCGCGTGCCCGAATCGTTGGAACATATCATGCTAGAATGTGATGTACCTGGTCAGCAACAGGTATGGAGATTGACAGAAAGACTTTGGAGACTCAGATACCACAACTGGCCCAAGCTTAATTGGGGGCTACTGTTAGGTTGCGGCCTTGCCAAATTCACATCTTCCAAAGGCAAGTCGGTACCTACCAAAAACCGCTTTTTCACAATCATTGTCTCAACATCAATTTATTTGATCTGGAATTTGAGAAATGAGAGGGTCTTTGAGACCTTCAAACCTGCATCAGAAGCCGAAATACAGAACCGTTGGGTGTCGCTGATAAATTCTGCTCTGAAATGTGACCAACTGCTCACAAATCGACCTTGGTTCGGATCTCTCGCAATAAAAAAAACAGCTCGTACTTCACACACACATGGAGCGGTACACTTCTAGATGAAGATTCCTTGCTGGATGACTGGACTAAGTCAAAGGGGGTTTTAGTGGGTATACAGCCCAATACTCGGAATAATGGAGTTGGATAAAATGAATGGCCAGAGTCCCACACGAAGGCTTAAACCTGTGCGTAACGGCATTTCCTCCTCGACAACTTACCAGCTATACTGGAAACAGTTTCACCAGCGGGTGCGCTCCGAATGCATTGCAGACTGAGTTGCATTGTCTTAAACGCTCAAAAAAAACAAAAACAAAAACAAAAACAAAAACAAAAAAATTATGGGTTCGCGGAGTTTGAAACGTATCCGACATCGCCCGGCGTACGAATCAAATCGCCAAATCCCTTTCTCGGACAGCAGTGTCCCTTTTACAACATGGCACCGGCATCTCATAAACGGGGCAAAAAATGGCAAACATCCAGGAAATACGCAATTGTACAAGCCAGCTAAAATCGTGAACCCAACTTCAAACTAAACTGCGGTGACGTCCAGGAACTTTGTCACGTTTCAACTGCGATTGTTTGGCTGGATTTAAGCGCAGCCAGCGCTCTGGAAGAAAAGTAGTCAATTGGTATCCTTGCCAGTGATGTGAATAAATGGTGAGTGCGTACAGTGCAGCAGATCTGGATTGCACCGGCGCCATCACAGAGGAGCGGGTGGTCGGCGGGACAGGTGTCAGGGAAGAAAACTTCAATGCAGTCGCCAGACTGTCTCTGCAGCGTAGGGAGAGTGTGAAGATTCAGCGAAGAGCCTGAAAACTTGAACAGACCTTGGCACCAAGCTCGGTGGGACTGGCCGCGGCCAAAGCAGCCAACGCAGCGGTGATCAAGGCAAGTGAGAAGCGCATTGTTGTTTGTGAAGGATGGATAGGTGAAGAGACGAGTGTTGTGTCGAAGTGTAAGTTTTCCTGCCCTTATATATTGTGCAGGGTCCCATTCCTCACGGGGACTCAGATGATAGATCAAGAATGGATTCTGTTGCACTGCCGGTTCAACTTATCAACTTGCACCGGTACTCACGGGGAATATGACCTTTGTGGAGTCGAAATTTAGAGTACTGCCTCAACATCATATGGTCCTGGTCCAAGCGCCTACAACCGCAGCTGTGTTGCATTCAAACTGTTTACGGGAGTCTCCACTCCTTCTCATGCTCCCGCGATTTTGGTCTTCATCTCTTCCCACCTACCGCGATATTGATCTTTCGCCCTGTTCCGCGACGACTGGGGCGGCAAATACTGGCCGTATGGAACGCATATCCGTTCTAGTGAATGAGTGAATGTCAACTGATTCGAAATCGTTACGAAAAATATACGACACGATCCTTACTGCTCCACAATACAGCGATTGGGCCCTCGGCTTGTTTTCGGCGTACCAATATATTGTTCGTGTTGAGAGAAAAGTTACATAAACCCGTTGTTCCGGTGTTGCGTTCGCGGTTGGTGTTGGCGACGGTGGAGGAGTACCTAACCCCCCGTTTTAGATACCAATTACATACAATACGGCCATTATTTTCTCTGTTCAACCAAGTGTATACCTGTCAAGAAGAAATCGGTCCACGCGGGGGGGATACGTAGATTCCTCGCGAAGTGAATCTTTCAACCACTTGGCGCATACTCGACATCACTGGTCGCTCAACCTACAAACCGAATCGTTCTCGTCGGGGCAAACAAACCTCCGTGCAGTTTAGAACCAACTTTCTCGACTGCCAAACGGAAATGATAAAAAAAGGTACATTGGTACGAGAATCCCGCGTTCAGATCAGCACTGAATGGTTTCCGCTGCTGACCAGACGAAAGTAATAATACACACGCATGGATACCGATATTATCTACGGGACAGCTAGGGTATCCCCGCCAGCACCTCCTCCGTATACGCGACGAGCCTCGCGACGGTCGCGTCGCTCCCACCGTAGCCCTTCATGGGCACGCCGAGTAGAACGCCCTGCGCGGAGAGAATCGAGGTAAGTGGCGTACATATGACCCGCGAACGGGAAAAGCAAAGGAATTTGAACAAGCAGGGAAGTATGTACGACAGAGGAACGAAAAACCCAAGGAAGATCAAAGGCATGCGAAGAATGAATGGGCAGAGAGAGGTACGAATGTATACTTGATGCGAAGGAAAGGAAGGAAGTGGAAGGAACGTACCGCCTTGTGCGCTGTAGGCGAGTTGTCACTGAACGGACGCTTGGGGGACTCGTCGCTGAAAACGTGAGCGGATATCACGTCGCCGTGGTCGCCGCGGATGAAAAGCCCGCGCTCGGGCTCGAGGAGGGCGTGAAGCATGTATTGCGCGCATTCGTCCTGTTGGGGGTGGACGTATCAGCGAGGGGATGTGAATGAACATATAACGGACATGACATAAAAGGGCGGCAACAATAGAGTACACAAGCAGACAAGTCGGCGGACCAAACGGAAAGAGCGGAGTAGAACACAGAACAAGATAGAGCTAAATCAACGCACCTGGGACACGGCGAGATACGATTTGAGGCGGGTGGCGAGCCAAGCTAGTGGCGCCAGGAGCCATCCGAGGTCCAGCGCGGCGGACGCTGTTTGGGTGTTGACCTGTCCCGGGTGGATGTGTGTGAAGGCGAGCTGGGGGTTTTGGGCTGCAAAGTACTAGGTGAGGGTTGAGCATTGGCAAGAAGACAAAGATGAAGGAATGAGTGCGGGTGGAAATTCCGACATGAAGGAACACATGACATTGTTCGGAATAATTTTTTTTAAACAGTTTGAGTTGGCTTGAAGAAAGGGACGAGCGGAAGAAACGAAGGGAAAGGCGAGGATGCAAGCGGGAAGATATCACTCACTGCGACGAGACCATCGTTATATGCAACACCGCGGATCATCCCCTTCAACGCGGCGAAAGACTGCAGGGTAGCAATGAGGTGAATCCGCAGATTGGATTTCAATGGAGTGGTTGACACACCAGCATCGTGCCACGCAGCATTTTAATCGTGCGCCGCCTCGCGTCCGCCAGGCCCAGATCGTCTTTGGCTATCTTGGCCCCAAAGCCGGCACCGAGAACGGTCATCATATGGGCATGCTGTCCCTGCTCTTGCGCGCGAACCAGCAGCGGTAGCAGCTCCTTCGTGAACAAATACCGCGCAAAATATCTTGGATACCGGATGAATTAAGTAGTGTAAATTAAGGCATGCACAGAAAACACACCGCATAACCAGGTGGTTGTCCAGCCCCTCGGCCGTCTCACCACACTCAGTCATCGAGTTCGCCGCAGGACCCGCCGCGGTTATTACTAGGAAATTTATCTTCTCAAGGCGAGCACGCAGTCCCGCGCACACGACGCGCACGCTGGCCATGCTTGACGCGTCGCAGCGCAGGAATTCGTGCGCCCAGCCGTCAGCGTCGGTGGGTTTGGGGAAGCCAGCGATGATCTTCTCCGCCGCTACCGCATTCTGGCCAAGGATTATTATATGAGCACGACCGTTTGTCTGGCGCGCAAACGCCTCAGCCATCCCCTGACCCACGCCAGAAGTGCCGCCGACGATGACCGCGACAGGGATGTAGGTCGGGCAGAACGTCGAATTAGAAGCCTCGGCGACGGCCAGGGTTGGCATGTTGGGGTATTTGGATGGTGGGACCCAAGGAGGTTTTGTTCAAGAGTTTAGAAGGGTACAGGCAAGATGCCGCGTCAGATGCAAGCCGTCGGCCCGGATTTGACGGCCATATCACGTCCGCCGGATGATCAGTGAATCAAGCCCGGGAAGCTCCTGCCAAGGATTGTCCGGAATTTAAGCTTTTCGAGGGCAAAATTTGGTGATTTCCTCCTCCGAAGTTAAGCTTTTTGAGGCCCCGGAATTGAAAACCTTGTCCGGCTGTAAGCTTTTTGAGCGAACATTGGAGCAAAAGATTTTGGACCTGTTACTTTCTGGATTGATTTTCAGGCCAACCATCGAGCACACTTCTGGCGAGAGCAAGCTAACGATGCGGAAACCCCGGTGAACGGAAAAAAATTGCAGTGGTGGGAGCGAAAAAAAAACCTATTTTTGCTGCCATTTATTCCAAAATCTCCACTCGATGACCCTTGTTCGACTTACGCTTTTTTGAGGTCCGAACTGCCACGAACCGTAAGCTTTTTGAGGCCAAAATCCAGGAATTTTCCTGACAATCTTTGGCAGGAGCTTCCCGGGGCCTGTGAATCAGAACGAGACTTGAATGCCGACGACGCGGGTTTCCCAAGGTTACCCCTGGCCTGAGGTCGAGGAAGTCAAACCACTGTTGAAACCAGGTAGCGAGAGGAGACAGTGAGAGAGAACCTGAAAAAATGGAGGATTGACAAAGGATCGAGGAATTCATGGTTTCTGCGTTCCGTAGTGATCCGGTTATTGTTTTCAATCACCCGATATTCATATCTTATAATCATTAGAGCCTCTGTACTGTGTAGCTGTTGTCAAACCTGCCCTATCTCGATCCAGCCTCTGTGTTCAATTCGAGCAGTATTTTATGTGATCGACTGCAGATTGTTTCCTCCCGCTGGAAGGTCGGGATTGGCAGATGTGGGGGGGATGTATTCACTGCGTTTCCACCAAGATAACTACATGGTAGATACTCAGGTAGATACCTCTGATATCACAAGATATATGCCAGGGGGATAGTTGGGCTATCATGTAGGGGATACCCATGATATAGTATCAATTTCAGACAATATCCACCAGCAGGATATCTAGAATTTCTACTCGTATCTCCCCTGCAAATATATGAGCTATCCGCCACTGGATACCCTGGTGGATAGTATCAATTTCCTCTCAAATCTGCCTCATGATATTTTGGTATCTCCCCTGCCATATTCACATTAGCCAGTACCAATGTTTTTGTTATCCCGAAACTCGCACCATGCAGATTGGTTCGCAAACGGTACATCACACTTGCATCACACCAAATAGTGAACAAAAAATAGATTGCATAAGAGCGAATTATTTGAGGTATTGGGACACCGCAGAATGTTTAGAGGGAATGGCAGGGAAGGATGTGAATAATAATAAAAGAATGGGTAAGAATGGGTCCACCTTCAGTGTAAACTATGCTAGGAGTGATCGTCGTATCCTACCTGCATGCCTACCAAATCTTCTACTTGGTTGAGAGATGAGACAAGCCTCGACATTGACGGCTTTGGCGTGCTTGGGACCCGGTCGCCTTTTAAACTATTCATCTACAATATGTCCAAAGGTTTCTGGGACGTTATACTCGTGGTATCTGTCCCAGGAATATCTCTAAGGATACTGTATTTTTTCAATCAGATCGACACGGGGTGTGACGCGTGACCTCCTGGGAGCATTTCGACAATTCGATACCACCGAAATTTTTGCGTGACCACTGGAAAAATTTCGAAAATTTCAATGCGAAAATTCGGTTTTTTACCGTTTTTGAGAGATTTTGTCCTGCGTGACACAGATTTTCGGTTCGATAAAGGCCTGAGTGACGTGTGACATCGACCAAAATTCGATATCGATACCGGGGTGCGTGACGCGTGACTGTCGACCTGATTGAAATAATACAGTACTTGAGGTATTTTCTGTAGCAGTTACCACAAGACACTTTGATGGACATCAACTGATACTGCAATGAATACCTCGGATATATCCCCCAGCATATATTTTGCCTATCTGGCCATAGATATTATTGGACAGCCTTGGACACTTTCCGATACCAAAGGAATCACAAGATATCAACCCCCGCCGATATTTTGGAGAAAACGCAGTGATTATACTCGCGTGGTCCACAACATGAACAACGAGTTTACCGAAGACACATAATTAGCTACGTAAGGGTGGTATCCGTCCGTTAGACTGAAAGATGCCAGCGGAACACACAGAAATTCCAGCGGGGCGATAGCACAAGACACTGTCGCTACTGTGAATTGGCCGGCTCTCGTCGTCGAGGCTGGACTCCAATTAAAACCCCGTGGGCTCTGGCCTCACAGCACGTAGCTTCAGCGAGTTTGATCGATTCATATTTGGGCACCGTTTCCTGGCTCACAGTATCTTCGCATTGCTTGAATTTCTCAACTTGCCGATTCCCACCTGCTCCTCTTGAAAGGTTATTTAATTCTTCGACGCCAAAGTATCACTTGTCAGTTTACGGGCTTCTGCCTTCAACATATGCGGTTTATTGAATCACAATATTATAGAGGCAACGTTATTGAATATTCTCTCTACGTTACTTTACTTGAGCGAAATGATGATCAAATCCAGGGGGTTAATTTTGCCTTGGGAGAGTTCCTGTACGTCCAGTTCCGTTTACGCTGTCCCATTCCTACAATGAATAAGCATGATGAATCAATGATGAATAGACAAAGACGAAGTCCTTGCAATTTAGACTCACACAGGACTGAATCTAAAGGCAATATTCTCCTTGTCGGCAAAGTTCCAGACCGTTCTTTCCTTCAAACCGCTCTTCTTCCACCCATTAATCGAGGAGGGAAAGAGCGGCAGCGACCCGAACCAGGTCTGATCATGCGCAATTACCACGAGGAAGTCCGGGTCGGCGTCGAACGTCGCAATCTTCGCGAGCGAGACCTCTGCCTTCACCGGGTCGCGATAAAGCGAATCCGCGACGTCTGAGACGGAGAGAAGCTGCTGTGCGCGGGAGCGCATATCGAAAATACCGTCGCGGGAGTTCGGGGACCAGAAATAGTCGGTGGAGATGGATGACTTGGTCTCCTTGAGAAGGTGGCTGGGGCAGGGATAGTTCCTTTGGAACTGAGGCCGAGGCCGCGCCTGACCGGCGTGGTGGAACGAGTCTCCGCCGAGGACAACAAAGGAAGTGGGCGTGACGCGCGCGAGGGCAGTCATATGGCCGGCCTCGTGCTGTGTGGTTGAAACAATTCATTAATGAGACTTGGGATTAGAACGGCGAGCACTCACACCGGGTGTGTTGAGGAGGTAGAAACTCCCGTCGCCAAAGTAGTCGAACGCTTTCAGGCCGCTGAAGGTGAGATTCATTTGAGCGATGTTCAACTCGGTGACATTGCGGCCGCTGTTGAGGATGAGAACTTGGTACATTCGAAGGACTTGGAAACACGCAGCCACTCACGCAAAATCGCTGGCAAGTATGACAGCATCGGCGAACTCGGGATACGTCCTCATGTTAGTCCCGGGACCAACTATAAGCGCAGTGGCGCTGGGGAACTTTGACATATCCCCTGAAAAAGCATTGTAATATTCAGTATAAAATTGCACAGATGAGCAAGAAATGTACCGGTGTGGTCGAGATGTGAGTGACTTGGAGTGATATGTTAATCGCTACGAATTCCATCAGACCGGGTGTTTTACCTCCAAATCACAGCATCTACGCTCTCGAGTGTAATCCCGCCCTCATGAAGCAGGTCTGTGATGTCATTGGCCGAAGTTTCGAGCGTGAGTAAACCCGAGGTAAACAACCCGGCGCTGGCGGGGGAGAGGTTCAAGAAATCCTTTCGCGTCCCAAGGTCAAACATGAGGCGCTTCTGCGAGCTTGTGTGCTCTACTAGGAACGCGAAGACAGGAAATAGGCCCGAGTCGCGGCCGGGAGGTATCGGGAGGAAGAATCCATGTGCGATGTTGTTCATCGTGAGGTTTCCCACTGAAAAGGCTTTCACATCAACGGTTGCAGGAGAGGCGGGGATGCCGAAGTCGCGGAACGACGCGTATGTTTTTCCGGCGAAGAGAAGAAAGGACAGACACGAGAGGCGCATCATGACGGTGACTCGGAGCAGAGTGTTTGGATTGTTCGAAATTTAATATTTCTTGCTGGTTGCTTTTATATTCCTTGCAGTAGAGACGGATTAATAATCGCGCTTTTAAACCGCCTTTGTAAGGGTTAGTCGGCGCTGGGCGGGTTGTGTTCGGATCATGGCGATCTCGGAGATCATCGGATCGTAGATCAATCTCGCAGCCGGACTGTTCCGCCTTTGTGTTGAAAGTTTTCACCTCTCCGCGGTGAAGACGTCGCTGATACTTACTTCGCATCTGGATCTGATATGTAACTTATATCTGACGTGTGGGCAGCGTTGAGAGACAGCGCTCCAGAGTTAGTACTTAACACATTCCGAGGCCCAACGAACAAGAAGGCCGAACAGAGTCGATTTCACGTCGCACGCGAATTTGAATGATTGCCAGGTGTTAAAAGACGACTTTAAATTTGGCAAGCGAGACTAATTCCCCCGACCCTTCAGACTAAAAGCGGTGGACACTCATACATAAGAGGATGTTCGAGTCGAAGTGGACCAACGGTGCAACATACATGTAGTGTTGAAGTTTAACAGCGTCTGATCCGATTTCTGTATTCTACCCGTACTCACCATCAAGGATGCCCTTGACTTGATAGATATCATCCCGTTTTGGGACCGAGTCCGTTTATGCTTAAACTAGAAGCAAACCCTGGACTACATAAGCGTACTCTTCGGCGGCGGCCATGATTGCGTGACATGCACTAGCTATCCCTTCGCTCATAAAGACACGGACACGCTACAACGACAACAGACCTACCCCACTCACCATGCATCTCCCATCCAAATTTTTTCAAGCTCTGCTCAACGCGTCCCCTCTCCTCCAGAAACAGGTTGTTTCCACGCCCGGTAGCGTCGAAGTCGGTCTTTCAACGGCCGCGCAGGACACCTCGACCTATTTTGACTTTGGGAGGCTGCTCGACGGCGAAATTGATGGTACCCATAGTCTCGACCCTATTCATGGCCAATGTATTCCACTTTCGGCGGCCCAATTCGTCAATTGTAAGTTTATCCAACGGGGATGGCCCCATACTGACAAAAAAAATAATCACAGGGAAACAAGGCTATGCGTTAATCGTCAACCACCTCGCGAAAGTTGACGGATACCTCGTCAATGGTGGCGTGACAGATCCCGCGGTAAGGGGATTGTGGACGAAGTTATCACTGGGGGCAAAATCCAGGGCACCTGGACACCAGGTGCCTCTGAGGCATGTGGTCTGCAGGTGCAATGGACCCGGTTTGCACAAAGGAAATAAAGGAACTCTCGCCTTTATTTCCTTTGTGCCAAAACACCCATCATGACCTTGGATGGTCATGCGTCGGAGGCACCTGAAATCCAGGTGCCCCGGCCTTTGCCCCCAGTGTATGTGCTGTGTACTGACCCAACCCAAGACGGGGGACAGCAGTCTTTTGGCGTGCTTTGGAATGGGAAGTGCCCCGGTCCCTGTCAAAAGTTTGGGTAGGTAAATGTTCGATAAACCATGGAACTGGGAGTAACCGAGGTCGCAGAGCCACCTCGGTGCGCTTCAGTTGAGAAGGTATCCCAGGGAAATGTGACTGGTGCCCCTGCCAGGGTGACGCTTGGTTTCACGTCGGGGATGAGCACAACCACTTCGATGACCACCACGAGTATGTAGACCACATCAGCTTGGCCACATGCGAAAGTATTATTATTTTTCTCCTCACAGAAAGCTCGACCATCGGAGTAGGTGTCAGTGCGACCCTGGACTTTGACATCGGTGCCGCTTCTGGTAGTGCAACCACGGAAGTGACTCACTCAGTGACGAACGAACAGAGCAAGGGGTAGGTTCAACGGCTGAGATTTTGTTTCGCAAAATGCCTAACCGCCAACAGCTTTACAGTAACCCAGAGCTTCGAGTCCGAGGACTCCATCAGCCTGGAAGCTCCAGCAAATTCGGAGTGCCATCTGCAGGTCATAGAACTTTACTACTGTACTTGTTTTGGTGTGAATTACTGACGGTATGATCACAGTTCAAGGTGACCACTTGCACGACGAGAGTGGCCGCCGACATTCCTGTTACCGCGATCGGCGATGTTTGGTTCTCGAAGGAGATATACAACGGCAAGAATTGTAAGCTTTCTGCTGAATTTTCCGAACCTCTGTTAACTGATTTACTATCAGACAAGTTTGAGCTGGAGTTGTTCCCTGGATTGCAGGCCATCAACCCATCCGTGATGAGACTTGACGGATCCGTGTCCACTCGTTCTGCGAGCAACTATCAAGGAGTCTGTAGACGCCTTGCTTGAAAGGTAGTATATACAACCATCTTTCATCCCAGCTGTAACGTCGATTCAATGTGAATCTCTGTACCCTTGTGCGGCAGACCAAAGGTGCCGCCGCTTTCAAGATCGATGCGGCATATTATTTGATTCGAATTGACTGTCAAAGCGTGTCGCAATTGTAGGAGTCCACCAATGCAATTCTTTTCTCATCAAGAAAGTACAAACTAATCTACACGTCTGACCATTTCGGTAAGAAAGTCTATGAATGCCTGTGCTACAGTACCTGAATCTAAGCGATGCGATGCGGCAAGAATCGGGAAAGGTAGGTAGGGAAGCAAACCAGCGATTACGGGTGGGTACAATACAGGGAGATCTATTGGCAATTTCGATTTTGGATTCAAGGTTGAATTTTGTATCCGGGCTTGGTTATTGCATGTTAAAGGCGAGGAAGAACGAGTGCAGAGCGCGATGCGAACGGGGCGCGGAAACGAACATCTAAAAAGAGCGGACAATTACTGCGTTCCGGGCCCCCGTAGCCGAACCTTGCCTACATTCGTCTACGAGGTTGTACTTGATGTCGAGGTTCTTCTACCCCTTAGTCTACGGGCAAAATGTGTCGATGTTGGTAAGTTCGGCTACGAGGTTGTACGCCGGGTAGACAAACATTACTCGTATCTTTAAGCAAATGGCGAGGTTTCCAAGCAAGCCAAGAGAACCTATCCCCTTTTAACATTTTCAACCAGCGCTTTCGCTGTACATACCCCATAAATGCACTCACGCTTCAACAGCTCGTTCAATATCGGTCGCAACATTCCCATGCATTCACAGTTTGACGAGCTGCGGCCAAGCTGTAGAAGCGTTTATGTTGATAAATTCAACAGCAATTGCGGACCCATGACATCCCCCATTTTCTTCCCTCGGTCCTTCCCCCTCGCTCCGTGGGTCTTTTGACGCCGCTAGGAAATAGCAGCTCCGCTTGGCCGCTGAAAGCTGTCAAAAAAAGCAGTGAAGTTCAACAGCTTTCCGTTCAAAAACAGTCCACTGAGGCAAACTAGCAGCCCTCATGCCACGCTGCAACTACGCCGCAGCAGATCGCAGCGGAGAATAGCTGTTGAACCGGTCAGCACCGGGCCGTCACTAACGATAAAATCAAGCAGCGAGATAGCTGCGATTTATCCTTGGTGTCCGCTTCCTCCGTCACCGCTCTTTCCCCCCTCCGTTGTCCTTTCAAAATCCTGCAATCTTCAACTGATTTCAAGCCGAGCTCCCAAATGTTAGTAGCGTCAATGTCTGCATTTCCACGCGCTTAGGTTTCAAAAAAACGAATACTCAACGCTCGCGTGCCGGTACTCAACTATCAGTTCACGCCGGGATCATCCTCCCCAACCCTGTTCTGCTCCCCGGGTGCCATTTGCTTGCGTCTTCTGTCTCTGGGCCCTCCATATCCACTGTATATTCCTCCTCTGCCGACGTCTGGATCATTCAACGTGGGCTTTCAAGCGCGCTCGGATGAAGAGAAAGACAAATTTCGGCTCCCAGCCCAGCCTGAGGCTGAACGAAATTAACTCTAGCCTCTGGGCCCGCTTCTGCTTTCAGCAATAATTTTTCCCTGGCATGACTGAAACTTTCTCGGTTTGCTCTGGAGTGCTTGGTTGAAGCTCACTGTACCGCACTAATACCTATTCTCACACGGAACCTCCTCTTGAAACCGGACTGCTATCTTCCAACCTCCATTAACCTCAGTCATACTCTGTCATACTCTGTGTATTTACTTAGTTTGAAACATTTGCACGAATGGATCCAATGCACCAAACTCACCCTTGAGAACATTAAACCAAGTTAAAACATTCCTCGAAGCCGGAGCGTAGCGCAGGCATACCTTGTGTTCTATATTCGTCTACATTTACCCACGTGTGTCTACATCCCGTAGACGAGCCTCGGCCAACCTCGGCACATTTCATTTTTCTCATGCCACGTCGCACCAACATAATTTTGAGCTTCAAATTTTATATATACTTCCTACAGCCCACCTTAGTCTACGTTGAGACTACCTTGGTCTACATGGTTCTACGCCGGGTAGACCAACATAGACATATGGCTGCGAATGTAGACCAAGATCGAACACTGTGTCTACTAGGGCTGCCCACCGTCCCCGTAAAGACGGGTGTGACGGGTGCCGTCAGCGGGTTGCCGTCCCGTCCCGTCGAGCCTCTGGCCAGAAACATTTACGGGACGTCAATTGGCGGCCGTTGACGGCCGTAGACGGGTTGGACGCGCATTTCGCACTTTCCGCCGCTAAAAATGCCAAAATCCGTCGGTAAATTAGTCACAACTCCTCCTCAATGTCGTGTACGCACATACAGACTCAAACCATGCTCTATTCAGGGCAAAAATCATCTTTGTAGGAGCAACTGCTCACGTGGATCAAATTAACCCGGTTCAACCCGGTTCGAATTTTGGTTCAATTATTGAAGCAGGCACTACACAACTATCTGCATGGATGCCGCAGCGTCCTATGTGAATTGTAACGTAAGTCTGCTTCTAAAAAGTCAGATTTTGAACTCCAAATGGGAGATTCGGTGGGCTTGGCTGCCGTCCCGTCAATTTACCGTTTACGGCCGTCTTTTTGCCGTCCCGTACCGTCTCAGCCCTAAAATCTCGGAAAGACGGCCGGCATTTTGACGGCCGTACCCGTTAACGGGACGGTGGGCAGCCCTAGCACTGTCTACGTGTGTAGACACATAACTGCGGCTACGCCTCTGTCTACGGATGTAGCCTAACCCTTAGGCTACGAAGGGTCGGAACGCAGTGAATGGGCAGCGGATCCTCATGCGGCAGCCGAAGAGCCGTACGACATCGCCTCACGGTCGTCCGCCCACAACCGCGCATACTCCAGTGCTAATCGATACACATACACTGCCAAATATATCAGTTAACATGCGCCGGCCATCTTGAACGACAGAAAAACTGAGAAAACAACATACCCTCCATATCCGCGGTCCGGCCCATCGTCTTCTTCCACTGCTTCCCTGCCCTCGCGATGCGTTTGAGGCGGCGATCGCTCTCCTCCTGCGCCGCGCTTCGCGCAGGGACCCCATCCGCGGTGCCAGCCTCCCCGTGTCCCTGCTCCTCCTCCACCATCCTCTTCCGTGCCTCCTCCTCCGTCTCACCCATCTGCTCCTGTCGTTCAAACATCGCGCGGCGGCGGCGTGCAGGTAGTGTTGCCGCGAGCCGCGGGTCGCTCGCCCCGATATGCTGCTCCGGTGCAGGCGGGGGCATCCCCGCTTTCCCTTCTCCTTTTCCTTGGGCTTGCACCCGACCTGCATTCTGCGTGGCCCCGCGCTCCAACCCTGCAGAATACATCGATCCGGAGGCAGGCATGAACGTGCTCCCTGCAGTGGAAAGATTCGCAGCACGCAGTGCGGCAGGCGGTGGGCCCGAGAAGTACGCGACGATGTTGTAAATCTCGGCGTACGTAGCGGAGAGCGGGATGTAGTGGACCCTGGGGGTTTGCGAGCATGCATAATTGATTATGAAGCGTATTCAGAGAAAGTTCAACTGAACTCACCAAGGTTCGAGCCACCCGTACAAGTACTCGTCGTAAACCGTCGCCTTGACGGGCACGCTGTCGCTGGCGAGGAACGCGAGGAAGCGCCCGCTGTAGCCCATGCCGTCGAGGTCGAGGAGGTACCTGGGGGGAGTCGGCTACTGCACAACCAAGTGATCAAAGTGCTGGACGCACTTATACTCCCACCCCACGCCCGTCTCTACGCTATTGGCCATGCGGTGCTCCGCGCCGAGAGGAAGTACAGTCTTCACCACCGCCGCGTCCATCACGTCCGCGTTCAACGCGCCGAGAGGTACGTGGGCCGTGATATAGGTGCCGGGCGCCGTGTATCCCTGCGGCTCATTCACGCTCCCAGCGTCGTTCCCTTGCTTCGTGTTTTCGTCGGTTTGGGAGGACTCGGCGTAGGTGTCTGCATACACGCTGCTGTTTACGCGTGACGGCATGGCGAACGTGACCGGGGTTATGTGTTCCACACCCATGGGCTCCGAGACGAGCCCAACAGAGGACATGCGGAGGAAACTACGGAATGAAAGGAACAGATCAGCAGGGTGAAGGGGGGAAAAAAAGGAAAGACGCGGGGGAATGGTAGAGGAGATCAGGAGAAAAAGAAAGAGAAAGGCGGAGGGACAGAGGTGGAAAGCTACGGGGTATGAAAGTGGAACAATGGAAGCGGGGCGATGCACAGTGGAGAAGATAATATTTGGCGCCGGCGAATGCCAAAGAAACCTGCTAAAAGTAGGAGGGAAAAAGGCACTCACCGATGCCTCTGATACCCCGCCGCAAATCCCGGCGGGCTGCTCCCCCCTCCTGTGCTCGCACCACGCCACCTGAAAGAAAAAAAATGAACATGTATGAGTACGAGCCAGATCAAGACCAAGTCGCGGATCAGGTTGAATTTTAGCCCATCCACCGGAACTAGTAAGAAGTGGAGTTGAAACTCAAAACTCGCCCGGGCCAGAAAGAGAACTCCAACTGCAAAGAAGAAGAAGAAAAACAACACGCACCACACCGCATCCCGCTTCCGCTCCCACGGCACCTCCATCGCGTCGATCGTGTGCTGCTCGAGGTTGACCGAGTCCCAGCCGTAGGTGTATCTGTGGCGTTGTTAGTTGGTTCGTATCGGTATCGGTATCGGTGGCGGTGTGCGTATGGTATTGGGCTGAAAGACGATGAGGAGGAGGAGAGGCAGCATCTGTTCTCCTCCTACATCCCTCCCCGAAGAAACCGGCCATTCGGAATGATGATCCACAGAAGGAAAGAAACACCCAAATACCATCAATCCCCTCCCTCCCTCAACGCTCAAAATTCAGTACTCACCTCCTCGTCCCACCCCAATAATAATGGCTCGGGATACGTATGTCCGCGAAACCCGGTGCACGTGCGGGGGAGAAAACGGGCACGAGCGCGGGCAGCGCGCGCCAGTCGGCGAAGAGGTGGCCTGGGTTGTGATCAAGATTAGAAAGTGAGGTTATTGAAAATAGAAAGAAAGGGAGGGGTTGACGTTGGAAAAACGGGGGACAGCGGGAACGAAAGTTTGATTATCGACCAAAACAAAAGAAATTCACTCATCACTCACCCTGCTCATACCTTCTCGCAGGAGCCGCACAGTAGTCCGCGTCGCCGGCGCTTCCCGTGCCCGAAGCGAACACAAACGCAAGCTCGGGCCCTTCAAGTTGAGACCCGGTGCCCCCAAGAGCCGCCTGTGCATGGGCCTGGTGGTGAGTTAGTCGGGTAATATAATCAACAGAAGGACAGAAAATAGAATAGCGGCAGAGGAAAGAAAACAAATGGCACAGAGAAAAAAGGAACACAGAAGGGAGAACTCACCTCAGCACCGCTCCTCTCCCCCACCGTGCCCACCCTCAAACTGCTATACAGCCTCCGCGCAGGAGTACCCGGGACGCACGTCCGACGCCACGCCTCCCACACCGACCCCGTGCCGGCCCAGTCGGGTTTCCAGGTGGTTGGGGATAGGAGGGTGGATGCTACATAGAAGAACGGGCGGGGGAAGAGATGAGGTTAGCGTGGGGTTCAGAATAAAGCCAGCAAGAAAAGTTGGGTTTAAGAGGTAAGGAAGGATGGGATTGAACTTGGAAGTTGGAACACGGAAAAAACTCAAAGGAGATCCAAATCCAGATAGAGAGACGTCTGAGAAAGGACAACACGCACCCTTCGTCTCCTCCGCATCCGTGAGGTTCGGGTACATGCGGTGCTCCCAGGGGATAAGCACGCGCCCGTCCGCGCGGGCGTTGACGGGGAGATCCATGTCTGTGAGCTGCATTGGTGCGTCAGAGTTCATTCATTGAACACTGAAAATGCTACCTCATGCACAAACACATCCATCATCCCCAACAGGCCGCGCGCGCGGGCGCTCACGCCCTCCTCCGTCCCATTCTCCCGGTTCTCCCCTCGCAAACTCACTGCGCGCGCCACCCCGCCGCGGATGCGCACGACGTCGATCCCAGGCAGCGCCCCGGCTAGACCCGCACGCGCACGCAGCTCCGCGCCACTCAGGTCCCAAAACGCCTCCAAATCCCCGCCAATCGCGTCGAACTCGTCAATCAGCATAAAATTGCGTGCGCGCGCAAAGGCGTGCCACTTGTCGAAGCCGCGCGGCGGGGGACGCGTGTGGCGGCGGGTGTACTCGGCCACGGCGGCAGCGAGGGTGGTAGACTGGCGCGCGAGTTTGGCGCGGAAGCGCAAGGCAGCGGCATCCATGAGGGCGGGGATGGGGTGCGATTGTACCGCCGGCGTCGAGGAGCGGAGGAGGGGGACCCAGGAGCGCGCTTTCGAGGTGAGAGTTGAGGTTGATGGGAGGAGCGGAGAGGCAGCATACAGGCCGGTGCGGAGAAAGAGAATGAATACGGCCACGACGAAGATGTAGCCGCTGTGATGGTGCAGCCAGCCGTACACCGCGCGAGGACGCAGAGCTCCTCCGCGCGCCAACTTTTCTAGGAGCATTATTCTCCTGAGGGTCTGTGAGGGTCTGCGAGTTTCAAGTTCCTGAAAAATCGCGTTCTTCTTGAGTGCCTTCACGAGCCCTGTAAAGCGGGATTTAGAGCCTTGCTTTCTTCCGTCCCGAAAGAATCAAAATTTCTGGCAAGACGACTTCGTGACTGGTAAGCAATCTAGCGGGTAATGCCCCATACCTTCGATGTACCACGACGGAGGTTATAGCGCTTCTAGTGAAGCCTGAACGGGGAGTACTCTTAGCTGCTAAAAGTATCAGGTCAAGCCATATATAGCTTTGGCCGTGTTTGGTTAAGTGCCTCTGTCTCCCGCCACCATCGACATTCATTAACGAGCGGATCCAGGGCATGTTTCATGGGTATATTGCAACTGATCCACTAGACCTTAGCTAGCTACATCCAAACTAAATCTCATCGGTCATAACTTCTCAATCCACCCTAATCGTACGACAGTGTTGCGTGGACACCCTTCAGACTCGAGACGGCTAAGTTTGACCAAGATGTGGACAATGGACAAAATTGGAATTTGGCATGACTTGCTCGTTGCGGTTCGTTATGTATCAAATCGATTGCGTCCTACCAAATTAATTTCAGTTCATTCTTCACCGTGACCTCGACCTCAGCCGACAGCGCAATGATCGCAGAACTCGGGGGCAGATCTCAACTCCGTCGTCTGTGCTTCCATAACTGGCAAATCTGCCCTGCTTTTCAGATGCTCCGATGTGCTCTCAGTATCTACCTGTACTCCCTCAAATTTGTGGACTCTGCGATTACTTGAACTTCGACTTCACTTGAAACCGCCTACGAACTAATTCGCAACCATGTTGAATTATCGCTCAACGATGGGTCCCTCATCCCTCACTCAACTGTTCCATGGATCCTGAAATGCAATGTAACGTTAGTGACTCAAATTCTCTAGCAGAGAGTCGTTTCGTCGCGTCAGTTGGATTTTTTGCTTGCGACTTTGATCAAGACCAAGCTCTCGTTCATCATGGGTGCTCTTTGTCTATATCTTTCGATTATCTGGGGAGCACCAGAGCTACGGCTAAATTATCCCAGCTCCAAGGCGACGATGGCATGCTCTGATTCCCGGCGTGTTCCTGGGGTCTAGTCTGGTTTCCTTCTTCTCCTTCTCCTTCTTCCCCTCTCTAAGAACCATGTCCGCAATCTCATCTTTGCTTGTGCTCACTCTCTTTTTGTCGGCCTCGTTTGGTTCCTTTCCAGGTCAGAGACTTGCCGCATGATAGCTAGATGTATGCCCAAGGTAATGCAAATCCGTTTTCTGTTATCGTCGATCCCCTCCACATACTTATCAGGCCTGAACCATCATTCCAGACAATCTGCTTTGTCCCATTGCCAGACTCATGACACGAGAGTCCACAACCCGAGAGGACCGTTCATAGGTTACCCACCGAATCGGATGCAAAGTCGACAAAATTGCACATCGTCCAATCATTTATGCTTCACCCGTTGAGCGAGAGGATTAAGTGTGGCACATAATTAACCAAGGTTTTTTCAACTCTGTGCAATTATTATAGCACTTCTGTTTGAAGCCGCGTTGAAAGCAAGGTCACTCACCAAAAATGTGTAATTTTGTGGGATCAAAGTTATATTGAGCACGGCCCTAATATATATGCTGCTGTAAATGGTGTTCGAAAGGTGTCAGCCGAGGGCTCGTCGTCGATGTAGGGCTGCGAAGGAAAAGATAGGAAAAGCTAGATCTAGATAACCCCATATCGATACGTTACGCGACTTTGCATGACTTTGGCTGCGTTGTCATTCGCTTCTTGTCTCTCGCCACCAACTCGCCACAAGAAGCGCTCGGCCTCCGTTCCTTAGCGCTGGCCCTATTTTCGGCCGCGTGCTCATGCCCGCACTGCGGAATGGCTTCAGCTCGCTACACGGTCGCCAACCCTACCCCAAGTTCCAACGTGGATTGGAATTCGAAGCGATCTGCTATTTCTAGTTGTGTGCTGAAATCGACGCCATTCTCTTGTGCATCAAAGTTACTTCTGTTGCTCCTGTATCAAAGCGATCAGGGACTCTAGTTGCGATACGGAGTTGATGGGCAGTTTATTGTGAACTCTCAGCCTTTCGCAAACTCAAGCTTCAACTTTCCACCACCCAATTGGCCCGCGAACTAATTTTCAGCGACCACGTCGGACTTGCGATTAATCAACCTTCGTTCCCAACGCAGGTCACCGTCAACACCTTCAATTTTCTCACATCTTAAGCCTCTTAAATTCCTCATCTTCGGTAGCTCAACGTCTCCTCTCTGCGCAAGTTTTCCACCAAAAAAACGTCCCCGCTCGGCGCACCAATTCGTTTGTCTACCAGCCCACGTCGTTGCATAGTACTCGTTCGCGACTCGAGAAACAGGCATATGATCTAATATTCGGACTGTTTCCTCCGCCCCCGCTATACTACTAGCTCACTCCTGTCTACCTCAGTACTCACTGCGTTCCGACCCAACCTAGACAGAGTTGTCTAGCTCAGATCAGGGCTAAGTGTCGATGTGTCTAGCCGGCTAGACCCTGTTTAGGGGTCTACGCTGACCTGGTATCAGCTGCCATCACCTACGAAGACTGTGTCTAGGGGGCGTCGGAACGTAGTGCTAGTGCGGCTCCCATGGCTTATCTTCCTCTAGCTTCCATTCCTCCCGTACAAGAACGACCGACTTCGGTTTTCTATATAAAGGGATTCTAGGACCCCACTTCCACCACCCTCGTGTAGGAATCAGCCCGATGCAGTCTCTCACCGCTTTAGCCGATGCTGCGTATCTCTCCAAGCGCCCTCTTCCAACGGCACCCGACGGGCATTACGACTGGCAAAACCAAGCTGATCCCAGCTCCAGTCCTCAGAATCATGCTGGTGTGACGAATCTTCTCAACACGGTAGGATATATGATCTACCATCCAGTGTTGGCCTGACGTTCTCTTTCCACAGCTCAAATCTATTGCACCCAAGGGTCCGGTGAATCTGGATCCCAGTTTTCTGGTAGGGAACACTGTCCAATTCTCATTTCCTTCTGAGTCTGATTTCTTTTCCAGAAAGCATTTGTTGACGCAGCGCTGCACCCAAAATCCATCGACGATCGCAAAGGACTTGTAAACACATCTTACTCCTGTGTAACTACCCTATGGCATTAACACGCCATTCATCAGTTTGCCGATGGTATCGCCCTGCTGTCCCGAATACCTCCCAACTCGGCTGCTAGTCAAAAGATAGCTGATTCTGCCATCTCGCTGTTGTACAAGACCGTTCCACACGTAAACCAGGTTCCTGCATTCTGGTTAAACCACTAACGAGCTAGACTATTATTATAGCCCCCCGCTACCCTGATGGGCCCGACCCACTCCTTCCGCGGGGCCGACGGTGGAGGAAATAACCATCTGACTCCAGACCTCGGTAGAGCAGGCATGCCATATGCGCGTAGTGTCCAAGGGAAATGGTGCATCGACCCAACCTCCCTCCCAGAGCCGGGGTTGATATTCGACACGCTGATGAAGTCGCGTGATGTGCGTCTCTCAATCGTGTTCGAGCCCCACCTGTTGACTCAGAACCAGCGCAAAGATCATCCGGGAGGAAATTCGAGCCTGACATTCGCCTTCGCCAGCTTGGTGACACATTCCCTCTTTAGAGGTGACCCGAAGGATGGTAACGTCAATGCGACAAGCTCGTACCTAGATCTCAGTCTCTTATACGGCCACGGTAAGTCCCGATCCTCCTGGACGGTACTTATAACTATCCAAACAATCATACTCCAGACCAGGCGATGCAAGATTCGGTTCGCAACAAGTCCCTGGGACGCGGCCTTTTGCATCCGGACACCTTCTCAGAAGATCGCTTCATATTTCTTCCGCCGGCCAGCAGTGCGCTCATGGTTATACTGAGTCGGAACCACAATGTGGGTTTCACATATGTTTCCTCCACAAAATGTACTGAATATTTCAGTATATCGCTTCAATGTTACTTACAATTAATGAGCGTGGGCGCTGGAGCGATCCCCCTCCGACAGACGAGGCACGAAAGGCCCTACAAGATGAAGAAATTTTCCAAACCGCCAGACTTGTCAAGTGCGTTGCTCTCGTCGAACATGAAAGACTTTGACGCTCTTTTTAGTTGCGGTCATTTCATCAGCCTCATAATGAATGATTACGTCGCCGGATTTTTAGGACTTTCAGGTTCGTCGCGTCCCCTGCCTTCTTTTCTGTCTTAAAAGTGCTGGATGCAGAGGGTCTTGAATCAACATTAATGAGGAACGCTTTTGGTCCTATCCAGACCGAGGATGGTATCGAAATCGAAAGGGGACTGGGAAACCACTGCAGCGTCGAGTTCAATCTGCTTTACAGAGTGAGACAGTTTCCCAGCCGCTGTCCACATCTCGGCCTGAATATTCTCAGTGGCACCCTACTCTTTCCGCCGCCGATGAAAAATGGACGGAAGATCTATTCAACAACATTTTCAACAATAAACCCTTTGATCAGCTTACCATTCCGGACCTCGGGGTAGGCCTTCGCGCCAGCTTCGAAAACCTGGAACCCGATCCCAAGCTGCGGACCTTCGGAGGGTATGCATCGCACACATGTTACTCGATTGGTTTTTGAAACCATAGACAGGCTCAAACGAGGACCTGACGGCAAGTTCTCCGACGATGATCTTGCTAAAATATTGTTCGATGCCACTGAAAGTCCCGCCGGCGCATTTGGTGCTCAAGGGACGCCCAGCGTCATGCGGGTTATTGAGATGATGGGCATCTTGCAGGCCCGAAAGTGGTGTGTCTGTACCATGAACGAATTTAGGCAGTTCCTCGGGCTCAAGCAATTCAATGACTTCGAGGACTGGAATCCCGACCCGGAGGTCGCTGTGCGTTTCAGACGCACTCACTACTTACTTTCACTTATCCGATGTCAGGGTGCAGCGCGACGCCTGTACGGACACGTCGACAATCTTGAACTATATGTGAGAAATTCCCCTCTCGTCAACAGCATCATCTCATTTATACCTTCTCCAGACCGGCTTGCAATGCGAGGCTACCATGCCTCTCTATCCCGGTGTTCGATTTTCTTGTGGCTACACGGTAGCATTTTCCCCGCCTTCAATAGAGACTGCACCTTATATCAGACAGGTAATGAGAGCGATCCTCGGCGATGCAATCGCCCTAGTACGCGGCGACAGATTTTATACCACGGACTTTACCCGTAAATGTTTTTCAGCGTTCAGCAATGTTCCGTCATGTTGACAGTTATGGCCAGCTGGGAATCTGACCGTTTGGGGTTACCAGAACTGCCAACGGGATCCTCACAACGGTGGTGGGGTGAGTTTTGGGAAATATCCACATGTGGCGCCAGCTAATCAGAAATCTCTCATGGTTTCAGGGTGGGGAATGTGTGTCGGTCGGAGTACCATTCAGGACGAGTTCCTAACCCCGTTTTGTAGTGCCCAAGCTCCTTCTACGCCATCTGCCCGGCAACTACCCCTTTGTGTGAACCATTTACAATTACGTTTACGCTCTTTGACGATGCATTCCTGCAGAATTCCGTTTACTCCTGTTATCCGTTGTTCACCCCCCATAAAATGAAGGAGAGCCTAACAGCGCAAGGGATAGCCCATAAGTATACTTTCGAACGTCCAGTGCCTGCGCGGGCGCCCAAAATTTTGAAGACCTTCACGGGAATCAAACATGTCTTTAATGATCCTGCTCGTTTCATCACGGTCTATGAAGACCTGAAAAGTTCGTGTCGAGTCGAAATGCCTTTGGACAAACTTTTTACTCTTTCTCAGGTGTGGGAGAAGGATATGGATTCTTCCTTGGTTTCGATAATCCAGCAAAGTATATATCTTCTACATCTATTCTAGCTGGTTTCTTATTATCCTCAGGCACGACCCAGATCGGGCTCTGGTAAGAAAATATAATCTCGACGGTCTCCGTCCACAAGGCATATTGATTGTGTTTATAGGCTGTCCATGCGTTCTTCCCCACCGAGAATTCGGTTGATGAATATCGGAAGTGGTATCGCGATTCTGTTGCTCAGAAAATCAAGGAGCGCTCGTGGAAATACGACGGCGTTACGGGTAATCACATCGACATTGTCAAGAGCGTTATCAACAGTACTTCGGTTCATTGGGCTACGGATCTCCTCGTAACTTGTCTATTTCTCTCATTTGACGGTAAAAATCTCACCCTATGCAGTGTGGTCTTCCCCTCAAAACCAAGGAGAACCCGAAAGGTTTGTTTACGGAGCAGGAAATCTACGATATGTTTGGATTGGTGTGTAATCTTTCTTCTTTGTTGCCCGTTTTTCTGAATGTTGCGATCTAAGCTCACGTATGTCCTTATTCATGAATTTAGCCGCGCTTGCTCACCCGTGTCCCTCAGAATAAGTTACCTTGTGATCAGTAATAGCGAGCACACCTTCGCCATGCGTTCGGCCGCTATGGATGTAGCCGACGTAATCCAAGAGTTGATTAAGAAGTCCATTCTCGAAGTTGCACCGCAGTGTGCCCCGGTAAGTCTTTCCCCCTGGTATATATCGAATTTGCTTTGGCCTAATGGATGACAGAGTTTCGTCAGCGGACTCATTTCTAAGGCCACCAAATACCTGTGGCCGCCCTTCGACAAGCCATATTATCCGTTCATGAGCAGGCTCAGCGAGACAGGGCGCCCGGTGAATGAGTTGGTCGGCGCCGTACTCAGTCTTGCTGTTGGCTCGTGCCTGAACCAGGCGCAAGGTGTTCTTTATTTCTAGGGATCCACCCACCGTTTGTTGATCACTGTCTAGCTACTGTTCACGTCATCGACTTTTATTTGGACGATGCCCGCAAGGAAGAGCGGCTGAAGATCCTCAAGCTCGTGCACAGCGATGATCCTGAGTCTACCGAGCTGCTTCGTGGTTATGTGCGAGAGGGAATGCGTGAGTTGTGTTCTATGGATGTATTCGCAAGATTTCGCTCACGCACCATACCCATCCAGGTCTCAATCCGCAATTCACTAGCCTTTTCAGGGAAGCCACCGTGGACGCTGTGATACCGCAAGGACATGGCCTACCAGATGTCCATGTCAAGGCTGGAGATTTCGTCGTGGGCAGCTTTAGAAACGCGCATCTGAATGTGGGTCTGTTGCAGCATCCTGCTATTCATATTGAACTTGAATTTTGATTGAACTAGTCTGTGGACTTCCCGAACCCCACCATCGTCGACCCAACCCGGCCCGTATCCTCGTACCACCTGAACGGCACAGGATTCCATGTGTGCGCCGGTGTAACATACGTCGTGCAAGTCATCGCGGACATCTTAAAAATCGTGTTCAAGCTGAAGAACGTGCGCCGGGCGCCGGGGAATGCGGGGAAGCTCGCTAAGATCAAGTTGATGATCAACGAAGCGGAGACGAACATTTATCTTATGCCGTACGGGACGACCACACCGTTCCCGAGTTCGATGCATTTGGTGGTGAGTGTTGGATTCATATTGACCCATTGATGTGATTTATATGACGATGCTTAAACAGTATGATGATTGAGGAGATGGAGGAATTGGCCTTGGATATGTGATATCATGAGAAGAAAAGTCCGTTAAGAAGGATTTGTTCGCCTCTTGGGAAATATTACCCGTCGTCAAGATTACGTAGAACCGAGGTCTCATAGGCAACTAGGGTTAATTTCCAGTGTCCGGGCCCACAACCGTTACATGTAGCGAGTGAGGACTAGATACATGCAGAAGCTGATTGAAGGCTAGAGGAATGTAACACCTGTCCCCAAACGGCGAGCAGATTGTAGGGCAGTGAATGAGGCGCCAGAGAAGTATTGAAGCATCCGCCGGTCGATACGATGTCGGATCAAAGTCCCATTTCCGCCGCTCGTTTCACTCTCTGTTGAATCATGGACGCTTGAGCCTGCAGCTGTAATAAACCCGATACCTGTTTTGATGGTTTTGAGTATATAAACCAATGACACCTTAATGAATTCAACTTGAATGATGCATTACTACGCCGCCGCCAAGCCGGGGAACTTCAGTTGTTTTGTTGTTGCTGCTGCTGGGGTCATTGCTGCGGGGGATGCGGCGAGTGGGTTCCCGATTATCCCATGATAAAGGTTGCAGGAGTTGGAGAGCACGGCTTCAGTCAAATAGTTCTGTAGAAATCTCAGCAAAGTCGTTCTGTAGAATCTAAAAGGAATGGGGTAATTCTGTTTCTGGATGTTCAACGCGTATATTCTGCGTGGTATGACCGGTGTTTACTTGGAGGTTTCAACACCCGCCATAAGCATCGCACAAGTCAGAAGTTCCGAGATAGGACAGGAATACGGGATACTTGAAGACACAAGAAGTGCTGTATTTAACGCGCAATGTTCCGGTGGACGATGTGAAGTTCAGGAGACGCGTGCGGTACGCTCATTGGCGTTGAAGATGGATGGATGCAACTGGAATTATCAACTGGTTGAAACTTGAACTTGAACGCGCCACGCCGCCAAAAGACAGAAGAGGTGGTTGATAACTGCAATTTCTATGAGTGCTTAATATCTTATTCCAATTAATTGAAGATCTTGAGTCAACAGTCCGTTTGGAGCTCGTGGCGGCAATTGGGGTGGTGAGTGATGTGGCGGTGCAGACCGGAAATCGACGGATCATGGGGCTGTGTGCGCTAGCGGCTCCTTCCTCCTGCCGTCGTACATACGTCAGCTTCCGTCTTTTCTGCAGTCTTCCAGCTCAACTCAAATCCTCTAATTTCAGTACTAGCGTACGGTGCTGCTCTGCGACCACCTCAAATCCACGTCTATATCTTGCCACACGCCTGCACGTCCGCAAACATGAGCGGTGCGGAGGCGCTGACTTGCCATCATTGGGCCACACCGCGCCGGCACCACGCTATCTTCTTCTCGCCGCCTCGCTACCCCGCCTTTGTATCCAGTCTCCCGAATCAGCGAAACGGCCATTCCAGACAGTAATCATGGAAAAACCTACGTGGTGCGTCATTTCTTTGCATTTCTCGTGTTGATCCATGGGCTGTGTCTTTTTGGGTCAGGGAAGCGTCGATGGGGTATCCCCAGTCGTACGGATTCACCCCCTCGCGCCCTCGCCTACGTGCACAACCCCCGTACGACGTGGCCTTTTTGCCAGGAACTAATTGACGATGCAAACAGGACATATCCGACCTCAATGCCGGCGCTCAAGGCTGCGGGAATAAACTCAAGGCTCACCACTTGAAACTCGATGTGCGAGTTTTGGTTACAATTCCACACGTAGGAGCGAGCAGAGCAGATGTATACAGCGGACGGTGCGTCTTGGCAGTCGCCTTGACTTGTTCGCGTGTTGCTAACTGATTGTGTCCCACAGCGTACGACTGCGTGTCGGCGAGCGACACAGGTCAAGTGCGATGTCTGGGGTGCAGTGCAGCCGCGCTGGACCTGCACGAACCCGGCGTCGGACCGATTCGACATGTGACGCGGGTCGTCTGGAAAGTCGTTCCGTGCGCGGCCTGTGGAGGCACTTACGTACGGAGTGCAGTGCGTCGTACACAGCACCCCCGCTATAATCGCGCCCGCAAACGCTTCGCAGGCAATTCTTCCTGGTGCCGCAGGCTTCCGTCTGCGCGTTCGCGCGGCTCACGGTACAAAATTTTGCGTGTACGGTTCATCGCGCCGAACGCTTGCTCGCAGACTTCCGTCTCGGGCACACCGCACCCGCGTGCCGCGCACCCAGATATGCGGGCGCATTCGCCGTGCGTTGTGCGTGCGCGGCTCGCGGTTTGTACCGAGTTGTGTGGACAGCTGATCGCGCCAGGAACGCGTTGCCGCGGTCTCCACCGCTTTGCGCGCCGACTCTTCCATGATCACTGGCTGTCGGGTTGGGCCTCGATGGCTTTCAAATGGCTTTCGCGTGATTCATTTCCCAAAATATCGTTTGCCTCGCAGCTACGTCACACAGACACACAAGAAATGCCTTCGCTACGCTCTGGCACTACCGGATCAAACCTTTTGGGATGAATTTTGTTGGAATTTTGTCTGAATTATGAGTTCAATTCATACATACGTGTGATACATTGCGGGCCGGTCGGTACGTCGGAAAGATGGTAAATGCAAACATAAATGGCCACGGAGAGCACAAAGAAACCCTAGTGTTTTCACGGACAGAGCGTGAGGACATGAATTGTGATGGGGAATTTTAAGCGTTGAGAGTCATCACCAGATTACAACCACGGGACAGACATCAGCATGAAAACGCGAAGGAACATAATTTGAGAGCCGCCGAGGGAGATGAACAGCTGCACATATGCGAATCGAGAGAAGGGGGGCTTCCAAATGTGAAATTGATGTCGAAAGATTTTTGGAGGCAAGCCTGCAGTATGGAAACGACAGTGCCAGAGGGAGAGTTTGGTTGGTTCTGGTCTTCTTGCACTGACTCTTTGATAACGGTTGAGGGTTTGAAGTAAACTTGCAGCCGACACTACCAATCAATCTCGGTGGCTAAGTTTGGAACACAAATTGCAACAGAACAGGATGGGAGAGGGAGGAAGGTACGGAAGGGACGAATAATTGCGCCCTTTATATTCTGGAAAGCACCAATCAACAGCTGCGGTCTGCTGTGTGACAGACTGCGGTGCTGTTTAACTGAGGCACGAGTTGTCCAACAGCGCAGCCGAAGCTGTTAAAAACTACAGCTTTTCAGTGCCAAGAAGATTTCCAGCTGTAGCAGATCCTTAGCCCGGAAGAAGAAGGGAAGAGAAAAGTGCATGTGGTTAGCCGTAGTTAACAGCTTTTATCCACGGGATGTTAAATTGCTGTGAAATTCCACAGCAGACACCGAGAAACGGGAGTGTGGTAAGAGTGTCCATCATCTGCTGTGGCAGACTGCGGCATTGTGGCACTGAGCGGTGGGTGCAAAAGCGCAACTGCAGCTGTTGGAATCTACATCTTTCCAGTGCCAAGAAAATTTGCAACCACGGGACGAGAATTGCTGTTAAGTCCCGCAGCGGAGAAACACTACGACAGGTTGAAAAAAAGATGAATGGAGATATCACCCTCTTGGCGTGCTTGGAAACCTTGCCATTTGCTTAAAGATACGAGTAAAGTAATGGGCGCACTTTCCCATGGACGCCGGACGGCCGCTTATACTGCATTTCCCGGGGCGAGCGATTTAAGAGCTTGCAAACTGCGCGATGCCCCTTGCCTACTTTTTGACTTGACTTCCTTTTTCTGGAAGGTATTTCTGGAGCTTTTGTCACGATGGGCGCCGGCGGCCTGCGACAAAACATCGTACTGGCATTGCTCGCGTTCCCCTACGACAGCGTGAGGTAAGTGGCGTGAGCCGGCACCGAGAACGGTCATCATATGGGCATGCTGTCCCTGCTCTTGCGCGCGAACCAGCAGCGGTAGCAGCTCCTTCGTGAACAAATACCGCGCAAAATATCTTGGATACGGGATGAATTAAGTAGCGTAAATTAAGGCATGCACAGAAAACACACCGCATAACCAGGTGGTTGTCCAGCCCCTCGGCCGTCTCACCACACTCGAGTTCGCCGCAGGACCCGCCGCGGTTATTACTAGGAAATTTATCTTCTCAAGGCGAGCACGCAGTCCCGCGCACACGACGCGCACGCTGGCCATGCTTGACGCGTCGCAGCGCAGGAATTCGTGCGCCCAGCCGTCAGCGTCGGTGGGTTTGGGGAAGCCAGCGATGATCTTCTCCGCCGCTACCGCATTCTGGCCAAGGATTATTATATGAGCGCGACCGTTTGTCTGGCGCGCAAACGCCTCAGCCATCCCCTGACCCACGCCAGAAGTGCCGCCGACGATTACCGCGACAGGGATGTAGGTCGGGCAGAAGGTCGAATTGGAGGCCTCGGCGATGGCGAGGGTTGGCATGTTGGGGATCTGGATGGTGGGACCAAAGGAGGGTTTAAGAGTTCAGAAAGGTACGGGCAAGATGCCGCGTCAGATGCAAGCCGTCGGCCCAGATTTGACGGCGATATCACGTCCGCCGTGATGATCAGCGAATCAGAACGAGACTTGAATGCCGCCAACGCGGCAAGGTTACCCTTGGCAGGTCGGGGAAGTCAAACCAGGCAGCGAGAGGAGACAGTGAGAGAGCAATGAAACAACAGAGGATCGACGGAATCATGGTTCCTGCGTTTTGTAGTGATCCGGTGATTTTTTTTTCAACCACACGTTCTGTCGTATGATTAACCAACGATTACAGCTGTTTCAAAAACGATAGAGAATTCTCGTTTTCGAGCAGAGTTCGGTTGGCTTCGGCCAAGTTCGGCACAGCTCCACACTTAGGGACTCGACTCGGACTGATGAACAACTGTTCTCATGAAGAAGCTCCAAGTTTGGCGCATCTAATAGTTGTGCCGAACTTAGCCGAACTGAACTCGAAAACGAGAATTCTCTATCGTTTTTGAAACAGCTGTAACTTGAAAGGGTTGGCTGTCGGATTAAAATTTAAGAAGGTATGACCGGCAAATGACCCGTGGGATTTAAGTAGTCTGGATGTAGCTAGCTAAGGTCTAGTGGATCAGTCGGAATAAGTACACATTGAACACGCCCTGGATCCTTGCCTGGATCCTTGCCTGGATCCAAGAGGTCTCGAGATCAGCGATCGGGCACACTCTGATCGAAACGTGACCGGAGGGGGGGCACAATATTGATAAATATTTGGCCGCTCATTCATTTTCGCGCAGTGCGTCGTGGTGTGCTAAAAAAAATCGGGAATTGACTTCTCAGGCCTTAATATACCCTACTAATACTACTACTGTGAGGAAAAATCCGGCTCGTGTTGGGGACATGTTGTAGGCCCATTGCCTTCATTGCCAAATAAAGACATATATCCGGCACTGAATCGCCACCTCCTCAAAAAAAATCCTGTCAAGTCGTTTTTTGTTGTGTTTAGTGATGGATAGTGCAAGGTAATGTATCCTTCCCTCACAAGCCCCTTGTCCTCACTTTCAACTCTCCTAAAGTCTGCCATCACATTGAGTCACGTGTCGATCTGAGTGTGCCCGATCGCTGATCTCGAGACCTCTTGCCTGGATCCGCTTTGGATCCGCTCATTACTTAATGAATGTGACGTGATGGCGTTGTGATGGCGGGAATCATTGGTGGTAGCCAAACACGGCCAAAGCTATATGGCTTGACCTGATACTTTTAGCACTCCGCCTCCTTTCAGGCCCAGGCTTCGAGCAGAAGCGACATAACCTTCCGCTTCCCCTTCGTGGTATATTGAAGGTATGGAGCATTATCTGCTAGATACCACTTACGACGTCTTGCCAGAAGTTGTCTTTTGGACCGGCGGGGAAGCAAGGCTCTAAATCCCGCTTTATTTGGCTAAAAGGCTGGTGAAGGCACTCAAGAACTCGATTTTCTAGGAATTTTGACGCGAACTTGAAAGTCGCAGACGCTCACAGACCCTCAGGAGAATAATGCTTCTAGAAAAGTTGGCGCGCGGAGGAGCTCTGCGTCCTCGTGCAGTGTACGGCTGGCTTCACCATCACAGCGGCTACATCTTCGTCATGGCTGTATTCATTCTCTTTCTCCGCACCGGCCTGTATGCTGCCTCTCCGCCCCTCCCATCGACCTCCACTCTCACCTCGAAAGCGCGTTCCTGGGTCCCCCTCCTCCGTTCTTCGACGCCGGCCGTACAAGCGCACCCCATCCCCGCCCTCATGGATGCCGCAGCTCTGCGCTTCCGCACCAAACTCGCGAGACAGTCCACCACCCTCGCCGCCGCCGTGGCCGAGTACACCCGCCGCCACGCGCGCCCCCCGCCGCGCGGCTTCGACAAGTGGCACGCTTTTGCGCGCGCACGCAATTTTATGCTGATTGACGAGTTCGACGCGGTCGGCGGGGACTTGGAGGCGTTTTGGGACCTGAGCGGCGCGGAGCTGCGTGCGCGTGCGGGTCTGGCGGGAGCGCTGCCTGGGATCGACGTCGTGCGCATCCGCGGCGGGGTGGCGCGTGCGGTGAGTGTGAAAGGGGAGCACAGGGAGAATGGGACGGAGGAGAGCGTGAGCGCACGGGCGCGCGGCTTGTTGGGGATGATGGATGCGTTTGTGCATGAGGCATGTGTCGTTGGCGTGCATTTTCTGTGTTTAATGAATGAATTCTGACGCACCGATGCAGCTCCCAGACATGGATCTCCCCGTCAACGCCCGCGCGGATGGGCGCGTGCTCATCCCCTGGGAGCACCGCATGTACCCGAACCTCACGGACGCGGAGGAGGCGAAGGGTGCGTGTCGTGTTTTTGTTCTGTGTTCCAAGTTCATTTACGCCTTACCCTATCTAACCTCGTCTCCCCCGCCCGTTCTTCTATGTAGCATCCACCCTCCTCTCCCCAACCACCTGGAAACCCGACTGGGCCGGCGCGGGGTCGGTGTGGGAGGCGTGGCGTCGGACGTGCGTCCCGGGTACCCCTGCGCGGAGGCTGTATAGCAGTTTGAGGGTGGGTGCGGTGGGGGAGAGGAGCGGTGCTGGGGTGAGCTCTCTCTTCTATGTTGCTTTTTCTCTGTGCCATTTATCCTTTCCCTCTGCCATTTACTTTTCTTTCCCTCTGTCATTTACTTTATTTTCCCTCCTTGTGCTGATCATGTTACCTGACTACCTCGCCACCAGGCCCACGCGCAGGCGGCTCTTGGGGGCACTGGGTCTCAACTTGAGGGCGACATGAAGGCCGGGCCCGAGCTTCCGTTCGTGTTCGCGTCGGGCACGGGGAGCGCCGGCGACGCGGACTACTGTGCGGCTCCGGCGAGAAGGTATGAGCAGGGTGAGTGATTTTCTGTATCAATTGCTGAATGAATTTCTTTTGTTTCGGTCAATGATGCGCCTGATGTCGTTACTCGCCGACGAAATACTGTCGTTCCCACTTCCCCGTTTTTCCAACGCTCACCCCTCCCTTTCTTGCTACTTCCAATAACCTTTCTTTCTATTTCCGATAACCTCTCTTTCTACTCGCAACTTAAACACAACCCAGGCCACCTCTTCGCCGACTGGCGCGCGCTGCCCGCGCTCGTGCCCGTTTTCTCGCCCGCACGCGCACCGGGTTTCGCGGACATACGTATCCCGAGCCATTATTATTGGGGTGGGACGAGGAGGTGAGTACTGAATTTTGAGCGTTGAGGGAGGGAGGGGATTGATGGTATTTGGGTGTTTCTTTCCTTCTGTGGATCATCATTCCCAATTGCCGGTTTCTTCGGGGAGGGATGTAGGAGGAGAACAGATGCTGCCTCTCCTCCTCCTCATCGTCTTTCAGCCCAATACCATACGCACACCGCCACCGATACCGACACCGATACGAACCAACTAACAACGCCACAGATACACCTACGGCTGGGACTCGGTCAACCTCGAGCAGCACACGATCGACGCGACGGAGGTGCCGTGGGAGCGGAAGCGGGATGCGGTGTGGTGCGTGTTGTTTTTCTTCTTCTTCTTTGCAGTTGGAGTTCTCTTTCTGGCCCGGGCGAGTTTTGAGTTTCAACTCCACTTCTTACTGGTTCCGGTGGATGGGCTAAAATTCAACCTGATCCGCGACTTGGTCTTGAATCTTGATCTGGCTCGTACTCATACATGTTCATTTTTTTCTTTCAGGTGGCGCGGTGCGAGCACAGGGGGTGGAAGCAGCCCGCCGGGATTTGCCGCAGGGTATCAGAGGCATCGGTGAGTGCCTTTTTCCCTTTGAAATTGTTGCAGGGGCAGCGAATGCGAAATATTATCTTCTCCACTCTGCACCACCCCGCTACCATTGTTCCACCTCCTTATATGTAGTCTTTCGCCTCCATCGCTCTGCTATTCTCGTTATTTTTTCTTGATCTACTATTTCCCCGCGTCCTTCCTTCGTGCTTTCCCATTTCTCCTTTGCCCTGCTGATCTATTTCTTTCATTCCAAGTTTCCTTCGCATGTCCTCCGTTGGGCTCGTCTCGGAGCCCAAGGGCAAGGTGGATTACACAACCCCGGTCACCTTCGCCGTGCCACCCCGCGTAAACAGCAGCGCGGGCGTGTATGCAGATGCATACGCCGAGTCCTCCCAAACCGACGAAAACACGAAGCAAGGGAACGACGCTGGGAGCGTGAATGAGCCGCAGGGATACACCGCGCCCGGCACCTATATCACGGCCCACGTACCTCTGGGCGCGTTGAACGCGGATGTGATGGACGCGGCGGTGGTGAAGACTGTACTTCCTGTCGGCGCGGAGCACCGCATGGCCAATAGCGTAGAGATGGGCGTGGGGTGGGAGTATAAGTGCGTCCAGCACTTTGATCACTTGGTTGTGCAGTAGCCGACTCCCCCCAGGTACCTCCTCGACCTCGACGGCATGGGCTACAGCGGGCGCTTCCTCGCGTTCCTCGCCAGCGACAGCGTGCCGGTCAAGGCGACGGTGTACGCCGAGTACTTTAGCGGGTGGCTCGAACCTTGGTGGGTTCAGTTTAACTTTCTCTGCGTACGTACGTCAGCTGACAATACCTCAGGGTGCACTACATCCCGCTCTCCGCTACGTACGCCGAAATTTACAACATCGTCGCGTACTTCTCGGGCCCGCCGCCTGCCGCACTGCGTGCTGCGAATCTTTCCACCGCGGGGAGCACGTTCATGTCTGCCTCCGGATCGACGTATTCTGCGGGGTTGGCGCGCGGGGCCGCACAGAATGCAGCAGGTCGGGTGCAAGCTCAAGGAAAAGGAGAAGGGAAAGCGGGGATGCCCCCGCCTGCACCGGAGCAGCATATCGGGGCGAGCGACCCGCGGCTCGCGGCACCAATACCTGCACGCCGCCGCCGCGCGATGTTTGAACGGCAGGAGCAGATGGGTGAGACGGAGGAGGAGGCACGGAAGAGGATGGTGGAGGAGGAGCAGGGACACGGGGAGGCTGGCACCGCGGATGGGGTCCCTGCGCGAAGCGCGGCGCAGGAGGAGAGCGATCGCCGCCTCAAACGCATCGCGAGGGCAGGGAAGCAGTGGAAGAAGACGATGGGCCGGACCGCGGATATGGAGGGTATGTTGTTTTCTCAGTTTTTCTGTCGTTCAAGATGGCCGGCGCATGTTGACTGATATATTTGGCAGTGTATGTGTATCGACTAGCACTGGAGTATGCGCGGTTGTGGGCCGACGACCGTGAGGCGATGTCGTACGACTCTTCCGCGACCACCTGAGGACCCGATGTCCCTTGTCGTCCTTTTTCAAGATGTTCGTTTCCGCGCTCCGTTCGCATCGCGCTCTGCACTTGTTCTTTCCCTTCAACTTGCAATAACCAGTCCGGATACAAACTGCAACTTTAAATCAAGACTGAAAACCGAAATTATCAAAATAGATCTCCCTATATTGTACGTCCCCGTAATCGTTCGTTTGCTTCCCTACCTACCTTTCCCGATTCTCGCCGCATCGCATCGCTTAGATTCAGGTACTGTAGCACAGGCATTCATAGACTTTCTTACCGAAATGGTCAGACGTGTAGATTAGCTTGTACTTTCTTGATGAGAAAAGAATTGCATTGGTGGACTCCTACAATAGCAACACGCTTTGACAGTCAATTCGAATCAAATAATTGAATTGCCGCATTGATCTTTAAAGCGGCGGCAACTTTGGTCTGCCGCACAAGGGTAGAGAGGTACACATTGAATCGACGTTACAGCAGGAATGAATGATGGTTGTATATAATCCCTTTCAAGCAAGACGTCTACAGACTCCTTGATAGTTGCTCGCAGAACGAGTGGACACGGATCCTTCAAGTCTCATCACGGATGGGTTGATGGCCTGCAATCCAGGGAACAACTCCAGCTCAAACTTGTCTGATAGTAAATCAGTTAACGGGAGGTTCAGAAAATCCGTCAGAAAGCTTACAATTCTTGCCGTTGTATATCTTCTTCGAGAACCAAACATCGCCGATCGCGGTAACAGGAATGTCGGCGGTCACTCTCGTCGTACAGGTGGTCACCTTGAACTGTGATCGTACAGTAGCGGACAATCAAAACCCGCCTATTTGGGAAGCGTGGGAAAGGATCTGATGCCGGTCCGGTAAAGCTATCGTAAGGCCAGACAACATATTTGTGGGTGAATTAGGACCCAAATGAAGGGATTGACACGAGCAGATTTTGTCAATTCAACAATTTTACCCGAAGTTGCCCCAAAATATTGAGAAAAGTCGAAACAAATCGCTAAAAATATGAAAAAACCGCCAATCGACGCCGTTTGATGAGCTGGTTACGATCCCGGTAAAATCCAATCATTTCATCGAGCCATTCGGCTGCAAAAAATGTTTTGATCCCATCTTTTTCTGGTCCAAAAACGGCGCAAAATGGATGTTCACCGGAATTCTCACTGCCAAGAGACGGGTAGAGAGTTCCGAAAGAAGCTGCTGATGATTTAGGCCAGATATTTGCTCCGTCGTACCTCCGGACAACCTCAGGAGACCCAAAAGGGGTACACACAATTCTGTTCGGAGGTCCCGAAATATTGAGAAAAACAACGGCTCGTGGGAAAAACTTCGGAGGTAGGTTTTTGGGCTCCTTTCATTGAGCTGAGTCTGAATCTAAACTCAGATTTGCTCAATAAAGAGCCGTTCACACGCTATAACATAAGCGGGTTTTGATTGTCCGCTACTGTACCATCAGTAATTCACACCAAAATAAGTACAGTAGTAAAGTTCTATGACCTGCAGATGGCACTCCGAATTTGCTGGAGCTTCCAGGCTGATGGAGTCCTCGGACTCGAAGCTCTGGGTTACTGTAAAGCTGTTGGCGGTTAGGCATTTTGCGAAACAAAATCTCAGCCAACCTACCCCTTGCTCTGTTCGTTCGTCACTGAGTGAGTCACTTCCGTCGTTGGACTACCAGAAGCGACACCGATGTCAAAGTCCAGGGTCGCACTGACACCTACTCCGATGGTCGAGCTTTCTGTGAGGAGAAAAATAATAATACTTTCGCATGTGGCCAAGCTGATGTGGTCTACATACTCGTGGTGGTCATCGAAGTGGTTGTGCTCATTCCCGACGTGAAACCAAGCGTCACCCTGGCAGGGGCGCCAGTCACATTGCCATGGGATACCTTTTCAACTGAAGCGCACCGAGGTGGCTCTGCGACCTTGGTTACTACCAGTTTTAGATTGTCGAACATTTACCTACCCAGACTTTTGACAGGGACCGGGGCACTCCCCGTTCCAAAGCACGCCAAAAGACTGCTGTCCCCCGTCTTGCATTGGGTCAGTACACATAACCTGGTCCACAATCAGCTTACCGCGGGATCTGTCACGCCACCATTGACGAGGTATCCGTCAACTTTCGCGAGGTGGTTGACGATTAGCGCATAGCCTTGTTTCCCTGTAATGTTTTTGGTCGATATAGGACCGTCCCCGCAGGATAGACTTACAATTAACGAATTGGGCCGCTGTAAGTGGAATGCATTGACCATGAATAGGGTCGAGACTGTGGTTGATTTCGCCGTCGAGCAGCCTCCCAAAGTCAAGATAGGTCGAGGTGTCCTGCGCGGCCGTTGATAGACCGACTTCGACGCCATCGAGCGTGGAAACAACGTGTTTCTGTAGGAGAGGGGACGCATTGAGCAGAGCTTGAAAAAATTTGGATGGGAGATGCATGGTGAGTGGGGTAGGTCTGTTGTCGTTGTAGCATGCCTTTATAAGCGAAGGGCTAGCTAGTGCATGTCACGCAATCATGGCCGCCGCCGAAGAGTACAATTATGTAGTCCAGGGTTTGCTTCTAGTTTAAGCATAAACGGACTCGGGCCCAGAAGGACATGATATTCATCAAGTCAAGGGCATCCTTGATGGTGAGTGCGGGTAGGATACAGAAATCGGATCAGGGGCTGTTAAACTTCAACACTATGTTGCACCGTTGGTCCACTTCGACTCGAACATCCTCTAATGTATCGTGAGTGTCCACCGCTTTTAGTCTGAAGGGTTGGGGGAAGTTGTCTCGCTTGCCAAATATAAAGTCATCTTTTAACACCTGGCAATCATTCAAATTCGCGTGCAACGTGGAATCGACTCTGTTCGGCCTTCTTGCTCGTTGGGCCTCGGAATCTGTTACTAAGTCTGGAACGCTGTCTCTCAACGCTGCCCACACGTCAGATATAAGTTACCAGATCCAGATGCGAAGGAAGTATCAGCGACGTCTTCACTGCGGAGACGTGAATTCGAAAACTTTCAACATAAGGGCGGAACAGTCCGGCTGCGAGATTTATTTACGATCCGATGATCTCCGAGATCGCCATGATCCGAACACAACCCGCCCAGCTTACAAAGAGTTCCGAACATGCGCCGACTAACCCTTACAAAGGCGGTTTAAAAGCGCGATTATTAATCCGTCTCTACTGCAAGGAATATAAAAAGCAACCAGCAAGAAATCTTAAATTTCGAACAATCCAAACACTCTGCTCCGAGTCACCGTCATGATGCGCCTCTCGTGTCTGTCCCTTCTTCTCCTCGCCGGAAAAACATATGCGTCGTTCCGCGACTTCGGCATCCCCGCTTCTTCTGCAACCGTCGACGTGAAAGCCTTTTCAGTGGGGAACCTCACAATGAACAATATCGCACATGGATTTTTCCTCCCCATACCTCCCGGCCGCGACTCGGGCCTATTCCCCGTCTTCGCGTTCCTCGTGGAGCACAAAAGCTCGCAGAAGCGCCTCATGTTTGACCTCGGGACGCGCACAGATTTTTTGAACCTCTCCCCCGCCAGCGCCGGGTTGTTTACCTCGGGTTTGCTCACGCTTGAAACTTCGGCAAATGACATCACGGATTTGCTTCATGAGGGCGGGATTGCACTCGACAGCATAAGTGCTGTGATTTGGAGGTAAGACACCCGGTCTTATTGACTTCATAGCGATTGACTTGTCACTCCAAGTCACTCACATCTCGACCACACCGGTACATTTCTTGCTCATCTGTGGAATTTAATACTGAATATTAAAATGATATTTCAGGGGACATGTCGAAGTTCCCCAACGCCACTGCGCTTATAGTTGGTCCCGGAACTGTAATGAAGACGTATCCCGAGTTCGCCGACGCCGCTTTACTTGCCAGCGATTTTGCGTGAGCCGGCTGGGTGTTTCCAACTTCTTCGAGGGTACCAAGTTCTCATTCTCAACAGGGGCCGTAACGTCACTCAGTTGAACATCGCCCAAATGAATCTCACCTTCAGCGGCCTGAAAGCGTTCGACTACTTTGGCGACGGGAGTTTCTACCTCCTCAACACACCCGGTGTGAGTGTTCGCCGTTCTAATCCCAAGTTTCTTTTATGAATTGTTTCAACCACACAGCACGAGGCAGGCCATATGACTGCCCTCGCGCGCGTCACTCCGACGTCCTTTATTGTTCTCGGCGGAGACTCGTTCCACCACGCCGGTCAGGCGCGGCCGCGGCCCCAGTTCCAGAGGAACTATCCCTGCCCCAGCCACCTTCTCAAAGAGACCAAGTCTTCCATCTCCACCGACTACTTCTGGTCCCCGAACTCCCGCGACGGCGTTTTCGACATGCGCTCCCGCGCACAGCAGCTTCTCTCCGTCTCCGACGTCGCGGATTCGCTTTACCGCGACCCGGTGAAGTCGGAGGTCTCGCTCGCGAAGATCGCGACGTTTGACGCTGACCCAGACTTCCTCGTGGTGGTTGCGCATGATCAGACCTGGTTCGGGTCGCTGCCGCTCTTTCCCTCCTCGATCAATGGGTGGAAGAAGAGCGGTTTGAAGGAAAGGACGGTCTGGAACTTTGCTGACAAGGAGAATATTGCCTTTAGATTCAGTCCTGTGTGAGTCTAAATTGCAAGGACTTCGTCTTTGTCTATTCATCATGCTTATTCATTACAGGAATGCGACAGCGTAAAGGGAACTCGCCGTACAGAAACTCTCCCAAGCCAAATTCAACCCCACGGTTTGATCATCCTTTCATTCAAGTAGCGTAGTGGGAAATTGAATAACGTCGCCTTTATAATATTGTGATTCAGTAAATCGCATATAGGCAGGCAGATGCTTTGAACGGATGAAGTGGATGGTTCCCACTTACAGAATTGATTTACGCGGAACACAAAGGTTAGATCGAGGGAGGGTAAAGTTACTCGCAAATCACGTTCACAGGCAGTGATGAAAAGTTGAAACAGAGGTACAACGACGCACACAGTTGAAACCAACGAAAGGTTCAAAGTTCAGATTCGACACCACCTACAAGGTACAGTAGCTCTATGTAGTGATAAATACATAAGGTATGAATATCGGGAGATCCGAGGACTGATCTCGCTGATACCCGTCTATCGACCCGCGCATTTCATGCAGAGCTATCCTCCAGGGCATCTCGTACAATCCTATAAATCGAGTGTGGCCAAACAGTTGGTGCTCGTGGATCAAGGGTTCGAGCCAGACATGTTGAAGTGATTATCCGCGACGGCGCGGTTGGTATCCGAGGCTGCACGGGTCGTCTCATCCGCCGCATCCAGAGCCGAAAGCAGACCATCTCCGCCCCTTTCGTCGAGCAGGCTCTCCACGAACGCCGCAAACGAGTCGACAACCTCGTCTGGCGGTACGGTCCCACGGCGCTCGTCGCCTGCGCGGTACTTCCCAGTGCGGACTGGGGTGGGTTGGAGCGTGAGTTGGATGAGGCAGGGATTCGAAAATGTGAGATGAATAGGAATGAATAAATGGATTGAATGGAATGAGGGACGTCTGGACGAAAGTTGGATGCTGGCTAGATGATGACGGGGAGAGGATGAGAGATTTGACCACGCAGGGTGCCAGTGGGGGCATGTAAAAATGCACCACGGTCCATGGGAGCATGGAAACGCTTCAAGTTCCACCCTTCCGCGGGAAGCATGGAACAGAAAAACCGGATTGTAGAAGTGGGAAGGCATAGAACGTACCTAGAACACGCCAAAGCCCGAGTTCGACAGCGCCACCGCCTAGATCCGCTTCGACATCGTCACCAATGATCGCGATGCGTCCGTCCCCAGGAGTCGAGTGGGGCCGGCCAGAAACGCAACCATAGGTATCGATGTCTCCAATAACGGCCTCAAAAAACGTCCGCGATGGCTTGCCAACGACGTGGGACTTGACGTTCGGACCTGCCTCTATGCCCGCCAACGCGTGCTCAAGCGCTGCGACGAAGGGACCAGGACCAAGCGCGAGGCCCCCGCTGGTCGCCTCAAGGAAGCGGCCTGTATGCAGGGCGATGAGAACCGGCTGGCGCGCAGCGGGGGCTGGGTGTTCCCGCGCAAGAATACGGAAGGCGGTATTGAGGTGGGCGTAGTCGAGGCGCTCGGGGCAGAGGCCCACAACGACGGCGTCAAAGGGTATGTGGTCTTCACCGAGGCTCGACTCTTGGAGAACCGACGACTGCAGTTCCCCGCGTGCCGAGTCGGACAGGAGAAGATACGGCCTGTAGCGGGCGAAATTGACCACGGTTCGAGATGTGATTGTGAAAAACGAGGCGCACCTGCGGATGCCCATGTCTGCCATTACGCGGTGAGCCGCGCCGATACTGGTCCACACTTCGCGCGAGCCATTGCCCTGCCCGCTAGATCCCTCACACACATCGAAGCCAAGGCGGTGGAGCCGTTGAGACATGTCGAACGTCGATTCTTTGCTGGTATTGCTGCAGAGACGATAAGGGACGCCGGCAGCTTGCAAGCGGCGAAATGCATCGATAGCGCGAGGCGTTGGTGTGGAACCAACCAGGAGTGTGCCCGAGATGTCAATGAGAAGACCACGGAGAGCTGGGCGCTGTGTAGCCATCGGGAGTATTCGGGTGGAAGATAGGCGAGCCACGTGTCACAGTTGAAAAATATCACGGGCTACCTTGGGTTCAAAAGGGAGAAACGCAAAATGGGCCTGGTAGCAAACGGTTGAATAGCAAACGGTTGAATAGCAAACGGTTGAATAGCAAACGGTTGAATTGCAATTGGTGCAAAAGAAATTGTGACGTACAAAAGGGAATAAATCAACGTACTACAAGCGGTTTGGATTTGAGGTCAGCACTGTTCTCCTTCCTTCCTTCCTTTCAGAATATGTTACTGTACACCAGGAAGTTGAACACACATTATTCAGGTCGTGGGAGAGGTGACCGTGGGGAAAGAGAAACTCGATGCGCTCGGCGTGGTTGCTGCGGGGGATGCGGCAACTGGGTTCCCGATTTATTCGATGATAAAGGTTGCACGAGTTGCAGAGCACGGTTTCAGTCAAGTAATTCTGTAGAAATCTCAGCAAAGTAGTTCTGTAGAATCTAGAACGAATGGGGTAATGGTGTTTGTGGATCTTCGATGCGTATACTCTGCCTGGTATGACGGGTGTATACTTGGACATTTTCAACACCCGCCACAATCGCACAAAGAATTTCTGTAAGGCAAGGCCAAGAACGAGTAATACTTACAAGATGTACAAAAGAGAACACGAAGATGACTTGAGGCGCAATGGCGCAGTAGCAAATGTGAGGTTTTAGAAGATGTGTACGGTCATCAACTTCAGAGAAGCATGAATTCAACTGGAATTATTGACTAGCCAAGGTTGAAACTTGAACTTGAACGCGCCACGGAGCCAAAAAAAGGCAGAAGAGGTGGTTGGTAACTGCGATCTCTATGAGTGCTTGGGTATCTTAGCCCAATTAACTGAAGATCTTGAACTAACAATCCGTCTGGAGCTCGTGGCGGCCATTGAGGTGTGGTGAAGAAGAAAGGTGATGTGGCGGTGCAGACCGGAAATCGACGGATCATGGGGCTGTGTAGGCTAGCGATTCCTTCCTGCCCTCGTACTCTTTTCTGCGGTCTTCCAGCTCAGCTATACGCGTGCACGTCCGCAAGCATGAGCGGTGCGGAGGCACTGACTCTCGGGCCACACTGCGCCGGCATCGCGCTATTCTCCTCTTCGCCACTCCGCCTTTCTATCCATTCTCCCGACTCAGCCATGGAAAAACCTATGTGTCTCTTTGCGTTTTTTCATATTTATGCATGGGCTGTGTCTTTCTGGGTCAGGGCAGCGTCGATGGGGTACGCCACATATTCACCTTGGTCCTTCTCGACGCCCTCTTCCGCGTGCACAATCAATCCCTGTGCGATGTGTGCTTTTTGCCAGGGACTGCCGCATTGACGATGCAAACAGACATAGTATGAGATCATTTTTCGATAAATAATCACACTCTATGCCCATACTCCGTAGAATCAGAGTAGTACGTAGTCCATAGATCACAGATCCAATATAGTATGTAGTCCATACTATCTAGTTTTTGCCAGGTCGCAGGTTCGAACTGCCAGAGTCCCACAATCAACTCATGTGATCAATGTCCAAAAGCGGTAATACGTAGTTCATAGTCCTCACTTTCAAGTCGTTAGAGCGCATGGTATGGTCCCACCCTTCATGTCTTTTATCTTCAGTCTTCATGTAGTCTGGACCATAGAGGGTGTGCGAGGAACGTGGCATACTGTGGTTGATCGGAGATCTATCGGGGAAAACACTGTTGGCCGCGGCAACAGCATGCAAAGACAGCGAGCTTGAAGATTTAAAGGGCCCAAAGAATCAGGAGGGTCTAGTAGTGTTCCACATCGTCTTTATAACTGCCTCTTTAATTATATTTCTTTACTTAAAATAAGTCAGGGTGAAGACGACGGGCAGCAATCAGGCCTGCCGACCACAAATTGACAACTGCCTCATCTTCAACGGCGCCACCCAAGTGACCAACTGCAGCAATGAAAACCTGCAACTCTGCACCAGAGAAGGGCCCCGATGGGGGTTCAACCGATACCTCGTTCATGCTTTCCCTCCAATCCATGATGTTGAGCCTTCACTTGTCAGGTTGTTGTCCTGTCGCGACTCAAGCAAATCATCCTCGTGAAGTGCTTCCCAGTCAACCCCGAAAACCTCTAATTCGTCATTGGCCATAGGGTCAGTTCCCCTAACACCATGAACCAGCATGTCAAAACCAAACATGTCAGCGGGACTGCGGTTCGGTCCATTGCGGATTTGAATCTGGTGCTGGTTCCATGCCTCCATGAAGAAGCGAAGTTGCTCGTTAATCTGGTTCAAGAATAAGTAGTGGAGGAGCCAAATGTGGCAGCGGTTGTTGATATCGAGGCCGTGTTGAACTTCGAGGAAGGTGAATATTTCTGCCCACGTAGCCCCAATTTGGATAGTAATGTCACACCAGAGACGCTCTATCCGCACGTTGTGCACACTTCTATTGTCTGGAATTAATAATCTGGAAAAACATTGTTGCTAGAACCACCAACCTTCCCCATAAGTACGACCCACGGCCCTCGCCATTAAACCACTCCATGTACGCAGCAACCAGGAGGTTCTCAACTCCATGGTCACCACGAAGACGAGAAGGTACTCCGTAAATTACAGTGGCAGCCAGGAATAGATCCAGAACTGTCTGGCCACGGTTGTTGTTGCTGGCAAGAAGGCCCGTGATGAGTCGAGAGTAGCCATCGATAAAGCCATGGATGACAATTCCCCAGCGAATGAGTCCTGGCAATTAAAATTGAGCTCCAATCCACAGCAATTAGTGGAAGAGCTACCGTGTTGACCATCATGATGCCACAAGGAATTGGGCCCTGGGACATGATATGTTCGACGGCGAATAGTGATTCGCTGAAACACCCTCTGAACAGGATCAACACGTATCAACGCCTGCCGAATTCTCTCGCGAGGAACATGGTGACCCAGCCGCCGCAACATGCCGTCGAACATAGTGATGCCAGCCCTCCGATAGTGCCGCCAAAGACTTATCACCAGATTGTCGAGTTCATTGTCAGATATTGCAGAAAGTGGGCCAGTAAAGGATGAGACCCCTGCCACATTCTCATTAGGAAACTCGGGATTAACCAGATAGTCAGGATTATCGCCAATGGTATTTTGCGGAGCTAGTGTAGATGGCTGCTGGCTAGGAAGTGCAATACCATTCTCCAAAAGTGCTCGTCGCACAATAGAACGACTGACTCCAAGGAATCGGGCAATACTAGAAGTCGACCGCAGTGAATATGCCCAGCGAAGGAAGTCAGGATCTATTTCGATTGCAGGTCGGCCCCGCGACCCGGTGTGTACTGTCTCGACAACAACAGGATGGCCACGGTGAGACTGATCGACAGCCTGCTGATACTGCAAGCGTACATCATTTTGCATGGCCGCCATATTATTTCGGATGAGCTCCAGTTCGGTGGCATCAAAAATTGCAAAATGCTATTGACATATTCAAAAAAGAGTAAATATTTCGAAAAGCAGACTTGCCTCATTCACAAGATGTGTATATTCAGTCAAGTCGTCACCTAGCCGCCATAACACCACTGCATCTGCGGAATTGGCCAGTGCTTCATGAACGGTGTGCTCATAGCGACGATAATGGACCCGAAATGCATTCAAAAGCTCGTCTGAGGCAGGTCTAGAGATGGACATGAGGTTTCGACAAGAGTGCCCACCGGCTAACCTCTGGTTAACCAGGAAGCCGAGGATGCCCCTGAACATCAAGACCAAATAGGGCCCCATTTAGCTACGCTCCATAATGGAGGGTGCTGTTACGGTCCCCCATGAAACCGTTTCATGCACAGTTGTAGCCCTATCGTCTTTGGGGACTCCAGGGAGCCCTCCACACCTCGAATCCCATACATTCTTAAATCTCCTGGTCACTCACTACCTCGTCACTCAGTTTCAACCACCAAACTGGGGCGCATACAGTGGATACGGTGGCCCTACTTTATTCTCTCGTATACACGGGATGCATCCTGGATCAGGACAAGATCCCTCCATCCCTATTTACCATCTTGACAAGCCCGGAGCTGTATCAGCACATCCGTCTCTCCACCACCCGGATCCCCATATTCTACCACAGGATCGGGAATCCCTCGTTCGGCCATCTTGGATTAGGCTCTCTGGCCAAATTCCTCAGCGTTTCTAGCCCTCCTGTCCTTGCGATCAATATGATTGACAATCAGCACGATTGGAATCTGGCCGAGGTTAAAGCCTCAAAAATACACTGGAGGTCTTTGGGTGCGGAATTGCCATATCACTTCATCCTCATTGTCGCCCAGGAGTACACTCCTCCTTCATCTGAACCGACAACACCCGTTGCAAACCTCTCCCCTTCTCATTTATTGCCCAGTCGCTCCTTGTCTCCTCCTACAAACCCTGTTCCGCAATTACAGTCCTCATGGGACCCAAGTATGTTTGACACTTTTATGAACACGGCCTGTCCATGTGCATTTGTTCTTGTTTAATTTTTTTTTTTTTGCCAGCCAATATTAACCCGGAAGCTAGCCGAAATGTTGTATACTCTCTCACCTCCGAGCAGTCCAAACACCGCTACAAATCCACCAGAACCATCCGCCGGAATCCATCCGCCCGCTCCCATAGATGATGTCGCAACGATTACCGATCGAGGCTTGTCCCAGGCATGACTTTGGCCGAGATTTTGGCTACTGCAGGGATTACAGGGGAACAAACCCAGTCTGCACACTTTCTATCCACTTCCGACTCCCGCAGTTTGTGGGTCATGTATCGAAATCACCACGCCACCGCTTCAATTCTCGAGACCCTCGGCTTCATCGGCAACTGTAACCGAATTTTATATAAGGGTGGTCTTGACTTGACCGTCTCTGAAGTTCTTAAACAACTCAGCTGGCGTCTAACCACGTATCAGCGGAAATCGAAGGCCTTTGCAGAGGCACGCCGCTATGCAGACAGCTACATCTGGACAGATACAGTCCCACCTGCCCGTGCTCGAACCAACGAACAGAAGGCTATTCAAAAAGCCTATGATTCGTGGAATGGGCTTGTTGCATTTTTCCGGGATGGTGGCTTTTGCGATGCTCCTTCCCCTCCATGTGATGGTCCCGATGTGTTAGAATCTGAACGACACGCCTCAAAAATCTCCCAAAATTATGTTTACGGCCTGGCAAAAAACCTGCCAAAGATTCAGCACCACCTTGGCCGGCGCACGCAACCCCACCCCGGCCCTCCTAGAATGTAGACTCTCCCTTCCCTTTTGACAACTCCTCCAATTTTTACTTCTGGTTCTTCTGACATCACCGTACAACATATACATTTGCTCTTGACTCTCCCATAATTCCTTCGCTTCCAACCTTTGGCTTACATCTCTCTCCCTATATGACATACACAAATTTCCTGCCATTCCAACTTCCTGGTCGAGCCTCTCTCCCCTCTCGCTGTACCACACCATCACTCTCAGTGCTCCCATCTTTTCATTGATTCTTTGCTATTGGCTTTCATTTCCCTCTCACTGTACAATATCTACACTCCGCTCACACCAAGTCAAGCTAGTCCTCGGCTTCTTCGGGCTCTTGCATCGCTTTCTTATCACCTCAAATATGCCTACCTCCTGTATCCCAAACTATACACGCCTGGTAATATTTACTGTACCATATATCATCATTCTCTTGTATCTATTTATTACTGTACAACATAATATCTACACTACTGTACTATCAAATTTGTAACATCATTCAGAGTGAACCTAAGTCCTACTCAATGTTTTTGTTGAACTTGTGCTGCGCAAACAACATAGAATACAAAACAAGTTCATTCATTATTTCTCAGCGACAGCGCAAATAAGAACTTTAACATTGAATTGGATGATGTACAGGGAGGATGGTAGCATGATGCAAATGGACAACAAGAAGCTAGCGCTAACATCTAGTGCTCTGCAAGTGCTCCTCAAAACATACCAGAGTCTTGGTCCGAGGTCCAGAGCATCAGGTTATCCCAGAGCAGCTGCATGATGTATTTCTGAACAACTGACTCATTTTCGCCTGCAGAGCTTCAATCTTTAATGTCAAGCCGTCGCCTCGTCTTTTTGCCACAGGTTCTGATTTTCCCCTGTAACATTATTCGGTTGCTCGCATACAGGGTCGATTCCGCGTGGGAAATGTGCAGAGTCCACTCCCGCATCCAATCGGCGCATCCAAGTCGCATGCCTGCACAGAGTCGAATTGAGGCGCAAGGCATGTGGGGATTCGGATGGTGGGCAGACGAAATTGCAGACGGTGTAGAAGCGGCGGGTATGTCTCAATAACTCGCTATGTATCATTGTAGCGTATTATTGAAGCTATGCGTCAATCTCCCTGACATTCAAAGAACCTCAAATTACCTGTGCACATTGCGGTGAAACATCTGTTGAGTTCAGTGATGGCATTACCGAAGGGCTGCATTGCGAAGTGGCAGCACGATCAGGAAATGGAGGATTTCGTAGTAGAATACGGAGAAGTTATTGAGGGCAAGACCGAGACGGATATGAGACAAGGTAGCGGTGGTGATCATATGTGGGGTTACTACAGGGGTTCCAAGAGTTCATCAACAGTACTGAATAATCCGATACCCATTGCCCAGCGTGCATCTTTGTCCGCCCACATCCGTTCATATGCGGCAGGGTCCTGCCCTTGCAATTCCGACTCGGTGCGGAAGCCGTTGTCGACATACCACATGAGGCCGCCAGAGGTGTACTGTGCGAAGGAAGCACGCTCATCGCCGTCCTGAACGGGGATGTTGGAGTGAGGGATGGTGGCGGAAGGGAAGAGGATGGTCGCGCCGGCAGGAAACTCAATAACGAGCTCCAAATCCCAGAGCACAAGGTGCCTGCCCTTGCGTGGATCGAAATGACCGAGGGCCTGCACGGCGCACCAGCCAAATGGCAGATTCAGCACATCCTGATGCTTGAAGGTCCATACGTCGGGCCCGAAATTGAAGGCAGCAGATGAGAAAACGGACCGCTTGAAATTTGGGCGTAGGTGGGGGAGGTGATGGTGTAGTGCGTCGGTGTGCACTCAGTAACATTCATACACCTTGGGCGCCCACAGACTAAAGGCCGCTATTGGCATTGTGAGATGAGGCAAAGAAGCCTGGAAGGAACGACATACCACTGGCGAATCCAGCCATTCGCTTTACATTGCGGTTACCGAGGAGGCGTTGCAGGAGGACACCGTGCATTCCATTGCGGAGGCGGGATGGTACGCGCTGCCCCTTGCCATAAAATAAGCCCACGTTGAGTGCGGGGAAGGGCCCGCGCGAGTGCTTAGACATGGTGGCAGGGAAATGAGCAGCGGCGCGCTCCTCCTTCATGGTGGCGAAGACGGCAGCAGCAGCCGCCGCATACGTCTCGTCTCGTGGCTGTCCCGCGAGCACTGCAATGATTCGTCCCCTGGCATCGACAATGGGTCGGGACTCGCTGGGTCAAGCCAGTCAGCGAATGCATGCGGGCGAGCACAGGTAACTCACAATCCATCCCATTGGACCAGCCGAAACCCCATGGCCAGCATCTCGGTGAGAGTGCGGCACTTCTTGCCGCCGCAGGTATCACCCTTCTTCGCAGAGTATCTGCCGAGAGCCGCGGGGAGTTCGCTCGCGTCCAGGGTGGCGTGGATTCTCTTGTCTGCGGCCTTGTTAGCAGCGACCTGGGCAAGCAGAGTGGCTTGCTGCGCGACATGTCCCATGCCTGCAAACACCGCATCACGCTGTCCCCGCCGTTTGGTGTGTCGGTGCCCGTTACGTTTGGGGACGTCCTCGAGACGCACACGTTTGGCGGGGCGAGGAGCGGACAAGGAGGAGAACTCATCGACGCCGCTGGTGTCAATGAGGGGCAAATCATCGACACCATTGTTGTTGATGAGTGGCTGCTCCTCCGTCACATCTGTGGGGGATGGCTCGGGTGGAGAATCCTCGGCGTCATCCCCTGCCGTTCCCTCACACGCAATCGATGCGCGCAGGAGAGGCTCGAGGTCAAAAGTCGCGCTGCAAAGGGTGCTGGTGGCAGCGGGCCAAAATGGCGAAAAATGTGTGCCACTGCGAGTCTGTGGAATGGTGAGCAGTGGGAGGGGCTAGAGTCGGGATAGGACTCGTACCTTGCGTTCTTGCGGTGCCCACAATGCCATGCAGAAACGCTACAAAGAGAAAAAATGTCAGTGACACGGCACGGCGGAGTGGAGGGGTGGTCCCTGCACTGGGTTTCGCTGCTGCCTGCGGTGTTATACCCAGGGATTGAGTCCGTGCGCCGCAGACAAGTAGTGAAACAAAGAGGGGGACCACCTAGGAGAATTGGCTTACCTTTGTGTGCCAGCAAGACGGGGACGCGTCGAGCTGACAAAGCAATCTGCCTTTTTTGGAACCTCCGGGACGTCATCCATCGGGCCGTCGGCTTCAAAAGCAAACAGCTCCCCGGCTCACAAGATGCATCTGTTATGTTCTTCGGTGGTGGTGGCGGCCAGAGCACGGTGCAGACCCAGAACCATGTGATCGGGCCGCTTGCCTCGCTCGCCCTGAATATAAGGCCACCATCGTCAATGCTATCTGCTTTCTCTGTCTCAAGTTCCCGGCCAAACACATCACAATGCTTATATTCTTCTCTGGGGTCCCCCCAACGAGGGCAGTTACGGGTTCAAGCACGCTGTTGTCAAAGCTTTCTTCCGACATGATCAAGTTCATCATGAGCGGGCCCTCTCGCACTTGTGTGAGTTCATTGAGGACTGCGAGTTCCGCAACCCTCAAAATACATTCATTTCATCTAAAACAATCCCTCAGATCAGCCGCTAACAAGCTCTGGATGCTCCCGGTAGGTCCTGCTTATTGCACATATATGTTTTTTTTTAACGTAGATCATCGGGTCAAGTACTCTCGACATTATCCAGCCAAGAAAACTTCCGCATTCCCACCACGGCCGGTACCTTATAGAGAAGCTCGCGACCGTCCCTGCATCTTCATCGTATGGCACCCATAGTAGTGCAAAGCCTCGAGCTCGGGGTGCGTGCAGAAGTCTGCCAACTCGTTGTCAATGCTGTCGGTGGTTGAGCTTTTACATTAGATCGATCTATACATTGTATACTGGATTCCTTTTCATTCGTAGGGCTGCAAGTTTTTATTTTGTATTGGTCTCCTCAATGCAGCGGGTTTTTGCTCAATAGGTTTTACGGCCAACAATTATTAAGTTCTCTGGCACCCCTACATAAACGGAGGCCATTCTGCGGGTGTTACATTGTTTAGACTTGTATCCACCATAACCTGGTCCATTCTCCGCAAAATGCCAGTATTCCAATTTGGCCGGATCACCATAGCTTATCGCATCCTCCGTGTTCCAATACACAGTCCTCCGCGCCAGTCTTCAAATTTCTTTCTTTCAAGCCAGGTGTTTATGCGGATTTGTTGAATACGTGTTCGTTCCGTCTAGGGAACATACTTGACTCCCCTCAGATCCCGAACCTCCATCGGGTCGTTGTCAGGGTAATTTCTATTGATGGACCCACCATTTACAAAACCGCCGATTTTCATTGATTCCTTCCAACCCAACTCCTGGCAAAAGCTTACTTGAATCCACTTACTCATAATCAAACCCGGGCAAAATCCGACTTGTCTTGTTGAGCTTTCACTCCATCCTTCTTCACATTCCATTTCTCGACACAATCTTTTCACTGCCATTTTCTTTTTTTTTGGATTTACCAACGGTTAAACTTTAATCTTAGTACTCCGTAAATCAGCTTCAGCCCACAGTTCAACATCAAAGTCATTTTGGGGCCTTGCTCAAGAGGTTGGCCATTGTACCATATCATTGGTTCCGTCGAACATAAATTATACTGACCATGATCCCTTGAATCCCCACAGACACCATCTCATTGTAGAAGGGAATTCACGTACCCATTATGTCGAGCCACCAGATGGGCCACTTCAACGCTTATCATTGTTGAAACCCTGACCGCCAAGGCTGCCGAGTGCCCATCCCACTTAACGTTTGTTCACAAGAAATGAGCTGGGATGACTAGCCTGAGCAAAATAAAAGGTTGCTTGCTGGTCTCCTGCTGCACATGAAACTCGCTCACTCCCTGCAAAGGAAAGACCCGGAAATTCCAGGAGAGAAAGATCAGACCAACGAAGAATTGAAGTACATCAAAGAAGCTGCAGTGCCACCGGACCGGGTGTGCGGTGGCACTACACCTTCTTTGATGGCTGCTTTTTGCTTTTTTGTCATGCACCGATTCGTGCGTTGTTGTGACCCACTCACACAGACGTGGCTGCGCTCGCATCCCCATCCGACTCAGAGCCGCAACACACCAATGCCATGCCGCGAGTGCGAGTTGGGCACCACAACCGCCGCCCTGCGGATGCAGCACTCTAGACACCCACACCCCGGGGTGCGTGCATCTGCAGTCAAGGTGAGCCGCCTTACGCCGCGCCGGTGGTGTAGCGCGCTCAAGTCATGGGTGTGCGGCCGTGTCGAATCGCCCGGAAGCTGTGCACCGTGTCGCGCCCGGCTCGTCACATCCCGTCGTTCCGTGTGCCATGTAGTGCGCAGCACACCATTCCCTGCGACTCACGTCCTCCGCGTTGGATCCCGCCAGTTGGCCGGGTCTTGTTGTGTGCAATCTGACTGAGCGAGTCGAGTCGCTCGCGGGGGTTCTTCAAAACCGCTTGCTTGAATCGCATTGAGAGCCACCGCGGCGCGTGCAGCACAGTGCGGGTCGTGTGTCGAATCCCCCATACGTCCGAGTGAATCTGCTCACCGAACTCCTTGGCCCCCTCCCCTTGCTGCACCTTCGCGACAGGCTTACACATGGCTTTCGCATACATGCACAACTCGCAAAAAGTTCATTACAAAGCCTTTCTCCACGAGCTTACAGGCGGTGTCGGGCGCAATATGCCCCATGCGGCGATGCAGCTTCATGACGGTGAGCTGATCCTCGCCGGCGTTTGCGGACTCTGACTCACGCACAACGCGATACAGACCCCGTTTGTTTCTAAGGATCTCACTAATCTTCTCACCCCTCGGGACCATACATCTTGCACATCCCTTTCGAGAATGTCGTCGCAATACCGGCGTCGTCCAGACGTCCGATGAAGATCAGTGTGTACCCTACTTCGGGGGAATACAACACCTCGGTGAGCTGCAGGTTTGAACCATCGACACCATTTGGTACGTCGACCAGCATATCACCACGTCCAGTCGCACTGAAGCCAGATGTGTTTGCAGCGCTGAATGTTCTCGGGGGAATTTCCACGAAGTTCAACATTTTCGCTGATCGATTCTGGTCCGACGCCGTTGTGTATTGATTCCCAATTCTCACTTTCATCGTATCCCCAGCTCATCTCCGATACTATTCCTTTGCTCATTAGACTCTACACCGCTCGCTTTGACAACTTCCCACCCTGTATTTCTGCCCGACCTCGCTTGAACTCCAACACCATCTATACCCATGACGACCTCGGTTTGCTTTCGAATTCCGTATCGTTCTCGCGTATTCACTAGCTCACTTCTTTCTGCGTTGTTAGGTTTATGATGTATCTACATCGACGATCTCCGCCGACTGTTTCAACGACAACGTTACTTCAACCTCAATTTCGTCCACGCCGTTTCGTCGACTTGATGTGTATATTTTTCAGCTTTCTCTCAGTTCCGGATTCCTTCTCACATCATTCTCTGCTACTCAAGTTCCCTACCTTCTCAATTCAACAACCTCGTCACATGCTCTCAGTCCCGACTTCAAATTCTCGTTCGAGCAAGATAACCAACCCGCGACGAGGAAACCTTTGTAGGTTTTCAACTTCATTATCCGCATTCCTCGCTGATTCATTTCCTTGTTAGGTTCTCTTCCGTGCATGATTTGCAACGTCCATGGGTAAGCATCTCTCGATTAGTGTCCATGTTGAATTTTGACGCTGACCATTTCGCTCAGGATTTTTTGGTTCAATTTTCGCGTCCTGAATCGGCGCTCTATTCTCCTTGATTTTGACCTCGTCCGTCAAGATAATCCTTCCTCTGTCTGCAAAGGATTGGGTGCATACTGACTTGAGTTCAATTTTCAGCGCCGATACTTCAACTCCAACACAGCCGCCAATCTTTTTCATTACCAAGCTCGAGGCACGATTGTCTTCCCCGTATTCCTTCTCATGGCCCTGCATCCAATCCCAGACTCCGACGTCCGCCTCCGCTCGAAATATATGCAGCAACTTACACTTTCACGGTTTCACCCTACTTCGTTCAACTCCGAGTCGGAGTCTTCAATTCCCGTGAAAAGCCGGTCGTGCTTATCCAGACTCGTTCTTCGTTCACTCAGGACGCCTTCAATACCTTTTTCGATCGCACATCTGTTTCTTACTATCGGTCAGTCACTCTTGTCTCCTTTTTCAACCACAACGCCAACTCGATTTTTTCCAGGCTCTTCGTCTCGAAAATCCACCGACCGGGACTTCTGAAGTCGGGTGCACTCTCTACGCATACAGCACACCGCTCTGCAATCCTTCCAACACCCTCGTCGCCCTCCTCGTCTGAAGAGCTGACAGTTTGCAGGTCGGGCATGGACTCTTGCTCAGAATCCGAAACCGGCTGCAACTCCGGCATACCTGACCTGACGCCCCCGACTCCGAATTGGAATCAGTATCGACGGCCCAGGCCCCCGCGCTCTCGGAGTCCCAGTCCACCGCCGCAGCAGAACCATTCGCCGACTTAGCCAGAGTTGCCGAGTCTTTGGGTTTCTTTGGCTTCTTGCAATCGCGGGCGAAATGGGCCTGCCGCAATTCCAGCAAGTGCCGCGGGGTTTTCCCTTCCTTGCCCTTCCCACGCTTCTTACGCTTGGCCTCTTTGCGATCATTATGTGGTACAAGCATTCGGGACGAAAGGACAGGAGTACAGAAGTTATAGAGTGTAAGAAGCATAGAAAGTAAGTTGTAGCGACAGAGAACTTAGAAGCAGCAGGAGTATACAACAAAAATTCAAAGCATATTGTGGCGACCTATTGCGAGCAGGCACTGCTGCAAGAACCAGAAATCAAACCCCTCCTGGAAGTCGGCGGGCTCCCCCTCTGGGCTGTAGTGTCGCTGCGAAAGCTGGAGGACATAGTCGATGGGATATCTTGCCGAACGAAGGCAGGTGCGGAAGACGATGGTACCGTTGCTGGCTAGGAACTCACGCGACTGTGCATTGCCGTATCCTTGATCACGAGTCTCGATTGGACCAAGCTGGAAGGTGCGCGTCAGAAGGTGGCATAAAAAAAGTTTTAAAAAACCCAGCTACGCACATGAATCCGGCCTTCACTGGGGTCGATGAAAGGAGACCCTGTGGCTGCCCAAGCAAAGACTCGAGCACGGAAGCCAGGCTCCTCGATGCGGTCCAGATCGACAATGGGGTGGAAGGCCCCGCGAGCCATCGCAAATTGGAGTGGGCAAGGAATGTAAGCTGCCCGAAAATACCGCTCGAAAAGCATAGCAAGCGTTAAAGTAATGTCACCTGTGTTGGCACGAAGAGCAGCGGTGTGGACGTGCTGATTGGGTAGCTCGAGCGCATTGAGATGAGGTAGGAGGGAGTCAGCGTCGACAATGCGGGAGGGTGGCGATGAGATTAAGGAACGTCTCGGAGCCGCCATGGAAGTTGCGAATTGCCTGGAAAATATGAACATGAGGGGGGAAAAGAGTATAGAATGGACGGACCTCTGCCAAGTTGAATCCATTCCGGCAAGGGAGAAGAAATCCAGTGCAAAAGCTCACAAGCTCGGGCTTGTCGAAAGTCGAATTGCCCAGAGTAGACTTGTGAAGGAGGTTGACACCGAGGGCAAGATGACCCGTCAGGCCCCGTCCATTGAAAGCCGAAACCTGAGGTGAAATGAGGATTAGCAGAGGTATCATGATGAGGGCATGTGAACTGACCTCCATATCCAAATAGGTCAGAAGCTGGGGCGCAAACTGGGAGAGATCATCATCGGGGGTCTTAGCCAAAAGCTCCAGCAGAGTGTTGCATATCTCTGGAAACCACTCTCCGATGAAAGGTGCACGAAGGGAGGCGAAATTGCCATTGTGGATGAGGTACTGGAAGATAGCGGGGCTGATTTGTCCAGGGCACTGCCCAAAGACCATCAACAGGCCACAGATGGCACCGAGGCGTGTGGCGTCGACGAGGCGACCGGGCAGGATCGAGGAGGAGAGCGGATAGAGGGTGCAAATGGCGAGAAATCCGCCAGCAACTGGCTGGAACCATGCGTTGTGTTGCTGTACAAATTGGGTGAAGACCAGGTACATGGCCTCTCGCTCGAGGCCCTCCCCGACTGCTGCCTGGTTGCCTATGCTATCGAAAAGGTCAGATGCAGTCCCAAAGATATGAGAGAGTACTCACAGTCCAAAGGCACGATTATTTGATAATATATTTGTGTAATCGGGGCCGCTGGGCCCGGTCCCCGCAACGTCCAGCTGCCGGGTAAGATCGTCGGCGGCCGCCTCTACGTCTGCACCGCTGAGACGCTTGCCGTGAGGCTAATGGGTGAACGGCTGGAAGTGGCACTGGAGTAATAGTGCGGCAAGAAACCAACACTAAAACTACAACTAAAACAACCAAACTAATCACTACCACAAAACTATCACAGAACTTAACAAAGCGTGCGAGATTTCGGGGTTCCAACAAAGTATATGTTGTGGCAATTTGGGACTACGACGAGAAAAGTAACCAGCTGAGCTTAAAAGGTTCAACGGCGACGGCCCAACAGTCCAAGGCGCTAAGCGACCCTAAAAGACGTGAAGGAGGTGTTTTATCGAAATGAGGGGTGGAGGGGAGGTTGGGATGGTTATCTAATAACCTGATACAATCGTAATCACTTTCGCGGATCTAATTGCAAGTTTGGCCAAACTGAACTCTAAGTCCAAGTTGCCTCAATTGTGAGCTCTAAGCTTTCGTGTCCTAAACTGCCTTTGCCTAAACCAAACTAAACCAAACTAATCTTCCTAAACTTTGTGCAGTGGGACGATAACTTTATAGCCAACAACCAATTTTATTGCAAGTAGAACTAACGAGAGAAACTATGATAGTTTCCAACGGTAACTCCGAGGAGATTTCAGACTTCACAACAGCGACTCTCTAGCTATTAGCTTGGAGCGCCTAACTACGAAGGGTGGAATCCACTGGCGATACAGAGAGAAACTACCTCTATTTATACAAACTGCTGAATCTAAAAGGAGAAACACACGAGTCACTGAATTAGTACAAACGGATAAACGGAACCCTGTATATAATGTAAGCAATCCAGATTTGGATGGGTCCATACGGTTTTCAGGGTTTTGGGTGTGCTCGATTAGGTGCGAGCTAACCCTAAATAAAATACCAGGTCAATGATTGGCCAAACTAGCCAACCCTGGGTTTGGTTAAACCCGTTCGGCCCTACTGACCCTCTACCCTGCCCTGTGTATGCGATGCACGTCCACATGGTCTTTATTTGCCTCCGTTCAGGCTCAGTCAGCACCTCACGTGCGACATATTACCTTACTGGGATTTTGGACGAGTTGCTTCCGTTCTGGAAGTGGCTAGCCACGTGGTACAATATAATACCCTTCTTCGGCCGAAGTCAGCCGTCGGCCTGACCCGGACTTGCCAAGTTGTAGCTCTTCTGCGGCCCTGTGCCTTTGTTCATAGTTTGTCCAAACCCCACTTGGGTATACTCGCAGTCATTTCGAATGGATATGATATGTGTTCCCTTGATAGGACTATGCGTCGGTAGACTAAGGTTTGTTTAAACCTGATTAAGCCCCGAATGGTTTGTC